>JAOXYD010027182.1:0-14316 GCA_028565735.1 Pinacopodium congolense | reverse complement strand
CTCTCTCTCTCTCTCTCTCTCTCTCTCTCTCTCTCTCTCTCTCTCTCTCTCACACTCACACACACACACACACACATACACATACACACATTTGCTTTCTCGTTGCTTCTGCTAGTAAAAATGAAAAAAGGAAATAAGTGGTAGGAAGGGGACTGGAGATCATCTAGCTTAGACAGTGACACTAGCAAGGATGGGGCTAGAGATTGTCTTCGTGTGACTTGGAAGACGATCCTTCGAACTGGAGATCATCTAGCTTGGGAGGTGATGTTGGAAGGTAGGGGGCTGGAGATCTTCTATCACATGGCATGGAGGTGATGCTGGAAGGGAGGGGCTAGAGATCATTTATTGCATGACTTGGGAGGCGACGTAGGTGAATAGGGGATTGACTAAGAGGGTGATGTAAGCAACAATGGAGATAGGTATATCATTGGGAGAAAGAGGATGATGACTAGAGCAGAGTGGGTGAACATCGACATTAATCGGTCTGACTGATTAATGGTTAACCAGTTGAACTTGCCAGATTTTATATAACCAGTCGATTTTTATACTTAAAAGGATTTCTCATGAAACTAGAGCGGTTAATTAATCGGTTTTAGGTTAATCCTGTTCAATCAACTGATCCAGTCCAGTTTCATAAATAGTGTAAATTACAGAACCTTTATCTTGTCTTTAAGCTCTCTTAAATCATACAAACATCAATTCATACTAACAAAAATGATTTAGCCACACATATTGATCAAGACATACAAAACATACAACTTATGCAATATATTTTGATAGATTTATAAAAACAAACTGAAATAATAAGTTTAGAGTGTACAAAACAGATTTGTAAGACTTTTGGACGTGTCTTGTAACTCCCAACTTGATCTGGAATGCAGAACAACCTCAGATTCCAATCAAACTTACAAAAAAATCAAAGAACATACAAGATTGTAAGCATAAGAATAAGTGCTTTGATTAATTCGAAAATAAGAGCAACAAGTAATCTAAGCTAGAAACCCCCTGAATATGAGATATAAACTTAGAACAATATTTATACTCGAAGCTCAGATGTTCAAAAACTAAAAAACAATACAAAAATTTGAAGAATAAAGTGTTTAAAGCTAAGAACTAAGTGAAAGACTATGAAGAGAGAAGAAGGATTCTCTGTTTCTATGGCAAATCTATTTTCTCCCTCAAATCCGTGTTTTTTCTTTTTCTTTTTAGCTACTACTGCCTCCTACGTGTGCTAGTAGACAAGGATATTAATTAGAGACATGCCACAACCACCATCTTGGAGATTTGGAACTGAAATGGTAGATTGCTGCATTCAACGGCACGCTGCCTCCAATCAGTGGCACCCTGGAGATTGCTGTTAATAGTCGAATGCTATCTCTTTAAATAAACCCCTATTCATCCATTAATGTGACCCTGGCCTGGGGCTATTAATGGATAAGAATGGAGAATTTTCTTCTCATTTTTGCTCCAATATTCATCTTCAAGCTCCATCTTATAAATTAAACATAATACACATAAATTTAACAATTAAGCACTGAAATAGGGGTTATAATTTAACAAATCAACCATTCTAACTTTATCAACTTAACCCATAACATACATCGATCCTATAACCTCTTGTTTAAGATCTCCCACTTAGCTCATGTGTGATGCTTCCAACCATACCATAAGAGTAGTTTTGGGTCAATGAGTTGCGAGGACTCCCCATGTCATCCACTATTCCTCTATGACCATGAATGAATCCTAAGTCAGTTACAAAACTAAGCAAAAAGAACGTTTTGCTATAGTTTTTACTTTAGACAGAATGAAGTCTTATTTATTAAGCGCTAAAATCACTATTTATTCTGATCATACAGCTTTGAAGTGCTTTTTATTGAAAAAGGAGACAAAACCAAGACTTATTTTTTGGATCCTCTTACTCCAATAGTTTGATGTGGAGATTAGAGAAAAAAGGGAAAATGGAGTGGAAGATCAAATTAGTAGATTGGTAGATCATGTTATAGATAAAACTCTTTTTAATGAAAATTTTTTAGAAGAGTAGTTGCATGTAGTTCACATGAAGACCCCTTGGTATGCATATATGGTGAACTTTTTGGTCTCTTGACAATTTCCTACTAATTTCAGCATAGCCCTAGGAGATTGGATGAGTAGCCAAGCAAACTACTACATTTAGGATTATATTTATCTCTTGAAACCTTGCGCCAATAAAATGATTAGAAGGCTCATACTCGAAGAAGAATTTTATTCTATTATAATGATGAACTCGTTGTTAGCTATCAAATAATAAATTCCTAACTATCCAAACTATACAGTAATGGTGAGCTAGGGTCGAACCACAGAGAGTTGGGATGAAAATGCTATTTCAATTTTTATAAGAAAACACCCTAAAAAGATGAAAGTGAAATGAGCTAAGAAGCAATGAACACAAATGAAGACAAACTCAAAACAAATTTAAACAAGATTAACAACAATAGCAAAGAAGTATGTTGGAGACATGTTTAGGATTTCAGGATGATCATTGGTCTTTAAATATAAATAATAGGTACTATAGTCATGGTTTTAGCCTATAGACTCCAATAAGCTCTCAAGCCCTCGGATCCTCTAAATCAGACAAATCTAACAATCTCTAAAAATGCCCATATCCCTATCTATATCTTCGAACGAGCATTCTAGACTTAATAGTGAAGATGCCTTAGGTACTAAGGAACAACTAATTTAAGCCACCTACTCACAAATGCGGAAGGTGTAACCTAAAGGCATGTGACCCTAAGTTAGTTGATTAATTAACCTAACAAATTTAACTAATCTATTGCTACTTCCGGGAATTGCTATAGACTATTATGTATTACACGCTCAACCCTAGCTTTTATATTAGGAAGTTACCTAAAGGGTGATCAAGCCTAAAAACAACTCCTAAATCATGACATTTAACCTAAGTCCCAAACCAATATAGACATAAAAGCACCAAATTAAGCATAAATTCAACTCCATTCTCACGATTTTCATCCTTTCATCCTTCTAATATTTCCAAACCCCTCAGAAGACTAGCCACACATGATTAAGCTACCTAAAACAAAGATTAAATGAACATAAATCATACTTAATTCATTAAAACAAAAGATGGAAAATTGACACTTTATCTAAGAAATTAAAATTCAAAACTTTACCTAATGAAAAATTAAATCACTTAAACTAATAGGCCATTAACTAAAACTTAATTAACCAAGACTTAATTTAACAATTTAAACAAAAATTCCAGATTATAAAAATTATACAAAAACTGAAATTAAATAAACTAAAGCCTAATAACATGTATAAAGACTAACTACCAAACATAAAGGAACTAAATATACTAAGGCTAATTGAAACTCCATGAAATAAAACATTAATCCACTTAATATTTTGATTAAAATTTGAAAATTATAAAACTAAAAGCTTAAACAAGATTAATAAGGGCTGGAAAATGAAATTAAAAGCTCCATTCAAATATAACTAGACATAGCTGCAAACATTGACAAGAAAGTATAATATAGACTTAAAAACAAACAATCCAATGCTATTACCTAAGAAACATTAAATCAAAGAACTAAATAGCCAAGCATTTAGGTAACAAAGCATGAAATACATGGAATAAATGCAGCATTTAGACAAATTAAAAGAAAGACAAGCATTCGGATTAAGATATTTGAAAATGAAAGCAACAACAAACTAGTAAAAGGAAACAAATGAAAATGAGAGAGAGCAACTTCATTAAGGACAAAAGAAAAGAGTAAAAGGAAACAAAGAGTTGTGGCTAATAGAAAGAAGAAGTTGCAGTTGAAATTTCAAGGAAAGCTTACAAGATTTGTCTAAGTCGTTCCTATTTAGGAGCTCTTGTCTAGCCATCATTGTTGACCACCATTCAAGAATCAAAGACAAGCAAAACAAGGCCAACTCAACCAAGCTTCAATCAATCTTCTCTAGTCGTCATTTTTTACTACCATTCAAGCATCAAAGAAAAGCTCTCCCTCATTCATTTGAGCGTCGTAATGATTGACTATGGAGAGACTTGCACTTTAGAGTGACCTGCAGCATGGAGAGCTACCTTCTTTGAAAGCTTTGTGTAGTCTTTATTTAAGTACAAGTGCTGTCAACCATAAGGAAGAAGGGCTTTTATAGCTTGGTCAAAAGGTCTTTCCTAGGGTTCCACTTCAAGCTAAGACCAAAAACCTAGCTAAAAAGAAGGAGTTGGTGTTGTTTCATTCCCTCATGGATGCCCTCATTGGCTACGTTTAGACAGTCTTTAAACATCAAATTGTTGCTGTGTTTTGGCGAGTAAAGGAGGCCATTAGATGTTTTTGGTGCTCCAAAGGAGCTAAAAATAATGCTATTTTGAAGCCTCTCTTAAACATTAAAAATTCAAGTGTTGCTCGCCTTCATGCACTGCATTTTTCTAATGGAAAGAGGGCTCCAAATGTGGTGCATTTTGTGTGTAAAAAGACAACTCTAATTGCTTCAATATTTTCATGCTTTAATTCAAATTTTGTATTCCATCGTTGAATCTACATAGAAAATTAATAGGAAACCAAAATGATCAAGTTAAAATGAGCAATTTAACACAAAAATAGGAATGAATTCCAATGAAACAACATATAAAAATATAACAAAATTCATTCCTATCACTTATCTCTCAACTGCATCGAAATAGGTTCTGTTTGTTCTGGTCTGAATTGTATATTGATTCTCGCTATATAAGTCTTTTTTTGAAATTCCGATATTGTGAATTTCGGTTTGCCTAAGGTTTGTAGAGGTTGTCTGATTTTTGTTTCAATTTAGGAAGACTATTTCTTAGGTTTCAAGCCTGTTCTTTTCAGAAGTATAGAATTTTCTGTCATAGTTTTCATCATATTTCATGAAATTTTACTCAGTTTCTAAAATCAAATAAAAATTATTTTTTGCTTTCCCAAGTGTCCCAAAGTTTTTTAAAGTTTTTTTTTGAATTTTTCGAAGGCTATGTGAGTTGCTTTAAAATTTGTTTTCTAGACGCACCTAAACTGTCACTATTTTTCTAGTCTTGAGATAACTGCATCTTTTGATTATATAAATCAGTTATGGATGAACAATCATATTATGTTTAGTATTGTTATGGTCTTAGGATCATTTCAGTATTTGTTTTTGATTTTTGAGAACTTATTTCTTCTGTTTAGGGTCCAAGTTTACAGACTGCTTCAATATGTCCAGATTTCATGCACTTGCTTTAATTCATATATTTGAGCATCTAAATCTGAATTGTTGTCTTGCAAATTATAGTTTTATGTTTGTTTAAGTTCTCAAGAGCTTATTGGTTATTTAACTAAATTTTGTAGGCTTATTTGACTATTTGGAAGTATTAGTTTTCATATTTATCAAATCTGTCAGATTTATATTAAGTAAATATTTCAGATTATGTTTTATTATCATACAAATTCGTGTGTCCATCAAATCTGCCATATCAAGTTTGTGTTAAGATTTCATTGGATGTATTGATCATTCATTTCATTAGTGAAAGAATTGGAGACCTTAACTTAATTGTGCCTTAAGTGAAAGACATTCATAAGTGTCCTTAGTTGCTTAAAAAGGGGTGATTTGCATTGTTAGATTAGTTAAGTGTGTCAAGGATCTTCTTTTCCATATAAAGAGTGTCAAGGCTCCTCTTTGCCATATAAAGATTTTCAAGGCTCCTTTTTGCCTAGAAAAAGATTGGGTTGTAAAGGCTTCTCATTGACTAGAAAAATATTGAAATTGTTTTTTCTTTAATTATTAAAGAACGATATCCAACAAGTAGTTCGAGAAAAGACGTAGCCTATCTGTGAGGTAAGTGAACTTCTATAAAACATTGTATTTCTCTCTTCCCTTTTCTCTTTATCTTTTTCTTGTTGTGTGTTTTGTTTATTAAGTTGTTTGTTATCTTTTTGGCATTCACTTTTGCACATCTCGTTGTTTCGAATTGTCTTGGGTGTTAAGCTTAATTCCACAAGAAATTTTTTAAAATCTCAATTCACACCTCCTCTTGAGTGCCTTTAGGGCTTACAAGTTAAGTTGGTAATTTTTTTCTTTTTAATTTAACATTTAAATTTTCTTACATAATTGTAATCTAATTGACCTAATAATTGTAGATTTCTCCCTATGAGATTGACTCTTAAAGTTTTAAAAATACTCCATTGTATTACTTGTTCAATAGGTGAATTTGCTTGTACTTTTGTTAAATTCAAAGTAAACATTGTTCAAAAATCAAATCACCTAAATAACAAGACAATAAGTTTTTGACAATGTTGCTAAGGCAAGAGTTAGAATATTAGGAAATTTTTGTGTCAATTACTCTAGGACTTGTAATTATTCTTTTTTTATTTTCCTAAATTTCATGGCTTATTTTTTCTATTTTAATTTTTGTATGATTTTGTTGCTTTTTATTATCTTTATTATGTAGTTTTCTTGCTTATTTAGTTATTTGTTTTTTTATCCTTTTTGTTAGTTTTGTATGCGTACTCAGGGTCAAAATCCCAAGTAACTTAACTTTGATCCGGAGCATGAGTGTACACTTTGTAGTAAAAAGAAAGAATCTCAACTACCACATCTGATCCTTTAGAAGTAGGAACATCTAGTGACACTGAGTCTAAGCTTGTAGAAATGGACCCCAAGGAGCATGTAGCTATGTGGCCCTAGGAAGAATCTAGAGAACTAATTATGATGGATTTAGCAATGGAAAATAGAAGTAAAACTGTGGCCAACATTATCTTGCCCAAAATCAATGCTAACAACTTTGATATGTCCTATAGTATCACTTCCATAGTTAGGTCTTTACAATTTGGTGGATCATCTTTAAAGGAGCCGAATGAGCACCTACAAAATTTCTTAAATACTTGTGATCTCTTTAAAAGAAATAGAGTTTTAGAAGATGTAATTAAGCTTAGCATTTCCCTTTTTCTCTCAGGGATAAATCTATAGCTTGGTTATCCACACTTCAGCCTTGTTCCATTACTACAAGGGATAATTTGATAAATCTGTTCTTAGTTACATTTTTCCCATGTACTAAGATAGCCAAAATAAAATTTGAGATTAAATCATTTGTGCAATATGAGAATGATAGCTTGTACGAGGCTTGGGAGAGATTTAGGGAGATTCCTTCTAAGTGTCCTAGCTATGGGTTTAGTATGTGGTAGTAAGTGGATATTTCCTACATTAGTCTTACACCTTCAACTCGTAACACCAGCGATGTTGCAATTAGTGATAACTTTATAAAAAATACTCTGAATGAAGATTATAATGTGAATGAGGAGATAGAAACAAACAATTGTCAATATTATTCCAAACTCTATCTTAGGAAGCCATATGATGTTTATTCAATAAATGATACAGTAATTGTTACAACTTAAAAGGAAGTATTAAAAAAGAAGGTAGATAGTTTAGTTAATGGAGTTGGCAGTAGCGCCATTAGAGTTGAGTGTGAAATTTGTAGAAATGCTAACCATTCATCTTTAGAGTGTCAAGAAGGTAGTTCTTTTACCCCAGAACTAGAATAAGCCCAATTTATTAGCGATTTCAATAGGTAAAAAGGAAATATTTACTCAAACACTTACAATCCTAGTTAGAAGAAAAATTCAAACTTTTCATGAAGTAATAATTAGAACTACCAACAACGACCTCAACCACTTCAAGCCAAACCTCAAAGAGTTTTTTCACCTAGCTTTAAAACTATCAACCTCCTATATAGTCACCTAGTTTTAAACAGCATATGCTTAATTAAATCTAATTAAATGAATTAAGGATGCAAAATCATAAGGCATCTATTAAGAATTTAGAGACTAAAGTAGGGCCAATAGCTTAACTCTTATAGGAGAGGTTACCTAGTAAGTTACCTAGCATTACCAAAGCCAATCCTCAAGAGCCTGTAAAGGCTATTACCCTGAGGAATGGAAGCGAGTTTGAAAATGAGAGAAGGAAGATGGAAGAGAAAAGGAAGAAAGTAATAGAGAGTGAAGAGAAGAAGGAGGAGGATGAGAGGGATAGAAGAGATAGACTTGAAGAGAGAGACCTAGAGAGAGAGAGTTAAAAAGAGTGGCAGAAGAGAGAGAGCATAAGCAAGTAAGAAGAAGAAAGAGAAGGAAATTGAGGGTTAGAGTTTTAAGATGATGCCTAGGTTATTTATAGATCCTAATGTCCATCCTTAAAAACCTAAGATACCTTACCCTCAAAGATTGAAGAATACGAACCTCGACAAGTAATTTGAGAAATTCATAGAAATTTTTAAGAAATTACATGTCAATATCTCATTTTCCAAGGTGATTGCCTAGATGCCATCCTATGCAAGGTTTTTCAGTTCAAGAAGAGGAGATTAGAGGATTATAAGATTGTAAAGCTTAATGAGGAGTGTTCTGCTATCCTACTGAAGAAGTTACTGTTAAAACTCAAGGACCTAATAGTCCTATCATATTAGGACGATCATTCATGGCTACAAAATGGGCACTAATTGATGTACATGAAGGGAAAAGCAGCCTTAGGTTTCAAGATGAAGAGATTGAGTTTGATGTGTTCAAGGTAATAAGGCATCCCTCCACTTTTGATTCACGCAACTTCATTGGAGTGAATTCTATTAGAGATGATCCACCATTATCTTTGTTCACATCCATTACATAAGTTATTAATCCATCCATGCTTAGTGGAGTTTGAAGAAGAGGAAACTAAAGAAGTGTTAGAAAAATTAGAAGCTGGGAAGGAGACCTCTAGTTGAATTCAATCTAAAAGGCACATAGTTGAATTCAATCTAAAAGGTATAAGCCTTTAGAGAGACTAATTAAGTCCCTTCCAAAGCCACCTTAAGCCTATTCCATTACATTTAAAGTAGGCCTTTTTGCAACCTCCATCGCAAGTACCTGTGGTCATTTTATTGTTATTAATGGATATGATGGAAGAGAAATTGTTGAGAGTGCTTCGAGAGAACTAATATGTAATAAGATTGGTACTAGTTGACATTAAAGGGTTGAGTCATTCTATTTTCACTCATAAAATTTTCATGGAAGAAGGAAGCACCCTTAGTCCAACCACAACACAGGCTGAATCCCAACATAAAGGAAGTGGTGAAGAATGTAGTAAAACTCCTGGATGCTAGTGTCATCTTTCCTATTTCTGATTCTATATGGGTCAATTTGGTTTAAGTGGTACCTATGAAAGGAGGAACTACTATGATGAAGAACGTTAAAAAAGAATCAATTACCACTAGGAAAGTCACGAGATGGTGTATGTGCATTGATTATCTCAAGTTAGATTATGCCACTCAAAAGGATCACTTTTCTCTTGCCTTCATTAATCAAGTTATTAAAAGATTGGCAGGGCATAGTTTTTATTATGCCTTGGATAAGTATAATGGATATTTTCAAAATTCTATTACTCTTGAGGAGTAGAAAAAGATGGCATTTACTTGTCCCTATGGTACCTTCACATATAGATGCATACCTTTTGGTTTGTGTAGTGCTCCTGCTACTTTTTCGCATTACATGGTTGTTATTTTTGTGGACATAATAAAAATTACATCAAGTTCTTTATGAATGATTTTTCTATCTTTGGCACATCATTTGATGCTTTTTTGGAAAATCTAGAGAAGATATTGAAAAGATGTGAAGAGACTAATTTGGTCTTAAATTGGAAAATTGTCATTTTATGGTCCAAGATTTTATTGTATTAGATCATAAGATTTCAAGTAGGGGAATAAAAGTATATCAAAAAAAAATTGAAGTAACTGCTCAAATTTTTCCACCCAATTCAGTTTGAGTGGTTCGAAGTTTTCTCAGACATGTTATATTTTATAGGAGGTTTATCAAGGATTTTTCTAAGATATTAAAGCCCTTGACTAATTTGTTGACCAAGGATGTAGTCTTTAATTTTGATGATATTTGTATGCATCCTTTTTAGTTGTTAAAGGAGAAGCTCACTTGTACACCTATCTTAGTATCACTCGATTGGTCTCTTCCATTCAAGCTAATGTGCGTGATGCAAGTGATAATGCAACTGGTGTTGTTTTGGAGAAAAGGCATGATAAATTCTTTCATCCAATATATTATGCAAGTTATATCTTAAATGATTCCTAGAGGAATTATACCACTATTAAGAAGGAAATGTAAGCTTTGGTATTCCCTTTCAACAAGTTTTGGTCATATTTAATGCTTTAAAAGTGATAGTGTATACAAATCATTCAACACTGAAGTATATAATTACCAAGTTAGATTCCAACCACAATTGATTCGATGGGTTCATTTTTTATAAGTGTTTGGCATTGAAATAAAGGATAATCATGGAAAAGAAAATTTCATGGCTGATCATTTGTCGCATTTAACTGAAGATGTGATGGAGAAATAAGAAGACCGAGACATTAAAAAGGTCTTTCCTGAAGAGCACTGACTAACCTTGCTTACCTTTCTATCGTATATGGATATTATGAATTATTTGGCTGGTAATGTTCTACCTCCTGATTTTTCATATCAACAAAAGAGGAAGTTCTTTTCGGAGAATAAAAGATATACTTGATATGACTCTTTTTTTTACTAGTTATATGTTGATGGAATCATTAAGAGATGTGTACCTAAAGAGGAAGTATCCTCCATTTTAAGTTATTGTTACTTGCATAAGGAATGTGTATAAAGTGTTGGGGTGTGGTTTCTACTGACCTGCCTTATTTAAAGATATAATTCAATATTTGAAATCTTGTGACAATTTCCAAAGGATTGATAATATCTCTTGGAGAATATAAAATGCAACTAACTAATATTTTGATGTGATACATTTTCGATGTGTGGGTTATTGACATCTTGGAACCCTTCCTTACGTCATATTCCGACCAATACATTTTTGTACCTATTGATTACGTGAGTAAATGGGTGGAAGGAGTTACTCTTCTGACTAGTGATTTGAGAGGTGTAATTCGCTTTTTAAAGAAGAAAATTTTTACACAATTTGGTACATTTAGGGCGATCATAAGTGATAGGGGACTCACTTTTGTAAAAAACAATTTGATTCCCTGTTAACTAAATGTGGCGTTACCCATAAGATTGCTACATCTTACCATCCTCAGACTAGCAGTTAAGTAAAGATTTCCACTTAAGAGATTAAGAGAATTTTTGAAAAGCCAGTTAACTCAATAAGGAAGGACTGGTTAATGAAGTTGAATAATACTTTGTGGGCTTATTGAATTGATTTCAAAACACCCATAGGCATGTCTCGTTACAAGTTGGTTTATATAAAGTCTTATCATTTACCTATTAAGTTAGAGCATCAAGCATACTAAGCTATCAATTTCTTGAATTTTGACTTAATGAAAGTTGGAGAAGAAATGTTATTAAAGTTGAATGAGTTAGATGAGTTTCATCTTATTACCTATAAAAACTCTAAATTGTATAAAGAGGGAGTTAAAAGATGGCATGACAAGCATATCTTTTATCTTGAGATTAAGGTTAGTGGCAAAGTCTTGGTTTATAATTCTCAGTTGAAGTTGTTCCCCTAGAAGTTGAGACAAAGATGGATAGGGCCATATAATTGAAGTAACTGATGGTAACTGAAATTTTAAAGTGAATAGGTAAAGGGCTAAGTTGTATGTTTCTAGTTCAGTTTAGGAGTCTACTGAGACTCTATCGCTTTTTAATCCTCATTAAACTAGGAATTCTCCTTGTTAGATAGTTATTTGTGTGCTTCTTACTTGTATTTTGTGTGGTAGGATCTTAATTTAGTGTTTTAAAACTTTTTAGTGTTTTTTGTTTAAGTTTAGTGTGCATTCCTTAGTATTCCCTTTGTTTCTAAAGTAATTGGTTTCATTTTTTAGTGTTTTAATACCATTTTAGAGAAAATTGATGAATAATCTAATTTATTTTGTTAGCCTTGAATTTAAGAAAGATTTGGTGAGGTTTTTTATGACAATCATGTTGAAATTGGAATAAATAGACCATCAATGGTGGTTAACTATTGACCCACATTAATCTTCGCAAAAATAGATCATTAATGGTGAGTATCAACAATGATTTGAGATCGTCATTTAAGAACCTAGAAACTGCTTTTGAGCTTCATGATAGGAACAAATATGATAATGTTTTGAGAAGCCTTACAATTCTCCTCCTTTTTCTTCCTCCCTTCCCATTGCTATCCTACCTCTCTCACCATCGTCCACAACTTTTTATTTTCATTTCTTCACCAAAACACATTTTTTATGTCATTCTCCTCCATTTTGTTTGCTCTTGCCATTTTCGACATTATTTCAACTAGTTTAATCCATTTTCCATCCCAAATTACCTCTAATTTGTCAAAATCATATATCACTAATGTTGATCTTCTTTTCCATTTTCTTATGATGTTGTCCTCTATTGGCTTAAATATTAGTACCATTGTGATCTTTGGGAAAAGGGATTTCTTTTGGTACCTATCTTAAGCCTTAACTCTCTCGTTGTTGGCAAGAGAATATTTTGGTGATGACAAGAACATTCTGGTGGTAGTGATCGAAATATTTCTAATCTAGCTTCACATTTTTTGACATTTCTCGAATCTATTTTAGCACAATTTGTGGTAAATAGCACCTCAATCATACACAAGAGCATATTCATCATGAAAGAGGCTAGATTTGATGAATCTTACTTTACCTTGCAAGAAAATGCTGATTGGTTATTTTCTCACAAAGAAAATGAAATTATCATTGAGAGGACAACAACATCAGCACTTAAGGTAGAATTTGGAGTTTCAGCTATCTTCCGAGCTATAGGTTAAGAGCCTATCATGATGACTTCAGGTCCATACTAAGATACTTTAGTTCGCTAGTTTTATATAAACATGGAGGCCATGAATGAGGCCACATTTCTTTCTACTTTAGTAAGAGCATCAGATGAGGGATTAATGCATAGTTAATAGAAGGATATGATGCATTGCGATACAGTATTAAGTGATCTTGGTTTTTCTATTGCTACTGCTCGTAGGGCATTAGGACTTAGTAGAACTAATAATGATAGGGCTTATCCCACAACTCAATTAGGAGTGTGAGAATGAATTTTGGTGGCACTTCTTAGTTCCAATATGACTCTTGGAGTTAGTGGGCTCAATAAGATTAGTTATGCAGGTTCCTACATATTATATAAGATGTTATTTGGTTTAGGAATCATCACTAGTTTATCACTAGTTAGGCTCATTATACCCCATATGCAAGAGGTTGTTGTGATGAAACATCTAAGAAAGAATTTCTGCTACCTATGCTTGCTTACAAGGATTTTTTAGGCATCAAGAGTTTATTCGATGGAGAGGTACTAGCTCAACCTCATAATGCTTTAGAGATTTCCTACACCATATTTAAGCTGTGGAAATATCCCGTGTTCGAGGAGAGTGGCATAACATTATTATCTAATATTTGCAAAGGGGTGAGCGAGATGATGATCCCAGTTTATTAGATGTCCTAAGGAGGTTATGAATAAGGCTTCTTCTAAGGCAAGACTAAATGTCCATCCACCATCTCTGGCTTCACCTATTTTTGAGTCTCCTCCTCCTTTTATAAATATTCCTCCACCTAAACTTATGACTATAATGTTGAGGATGAAGATTTGCATCACTTTTGAGATCTTGGAGCTTCGTGTAGAGGTTTATGAGTGTCTTAATCATCTGGAGCTTTAACTTGAGCGTATCAAGTAACATCAGCGAGCTAAAGATTAGGATAGTCCCAGTTTATAATTTATTTTTTTATTGTTCTTGTCTTTTGTCCTAGGTTGTTTGCTTATGCTATTTCTTTTCAATTTCTTTCCCATTTGTTGTTACCAGGAACCTTTTCATTATGTTTCATAGTTTATGTTGTTTTTTTGTTTGTTTCAAATTTGGTTATTTCCTTTCAGTTGTATTCTCACTCCTTGGATGTACTTTGATTACATATTTATGAGAATGAAACATATTTTTGTTTATTTCTCTATCTTTTGTGCTTAATTTTTTTTTTTTGGTTGCGTTGGTTAGGTGACTTTAAAATTGACGGTTGTTTGAAATGATTTTTACTTTTAAACCAACATACTTTTTAGGCATGTGCACCTATCGCAAAAGTAATAAAGTGGAGTAAAATTTAAAACTTCGAATATTGATCCCACAAGGAATTGATTACTTAACTACTAGCTTGATTGGATTACAATTATGTAGGAAAATCCAAGGAAATTGATTTAAAATTAGAAAAAGGGCTAGAAAGGTGACAACTTGGCTTAAACACTTTGAAAACGATTTTTAATTGCTTTTAAAAATTCTGAAAAATTACCAAATGTTTAAAGGAGCTATGGATTTGATGTTTGATGATTTATTTGAGTT
>JAOXYD010027172.1:0-14316 GCA_028565735.1 Pinacopodium congolense | reverse complement strand
AGATTAATTAGATTATAATTATCTAGGAAATTCTAAATTAATTGATTAAAAGACGAAAAGATAAAATTAAAGAACTATTTTAATTATGCTTCAAACATTTGTAATTTTGAATTATAACATGATTTATAAAATTATTGAAAATTATAACCTTGTGGAATTCAACTCTGGATAAGTGATTAATGAATTAATTGAGTTTAAAAACACATTTAAAGGCAGATTAAAGTTCCTTCACGAATTTAAGACAAAGTTATGGTTAAGACTTATGTTTTTTCTCCATTTAACTTAGTTTAAAGTTTGATTATGCTTTAAATCTAGCCAATGGGCTTTAATTTTAAGAAGGTGAGTCCTGAAAAATTAATTCCAGAACTCTAACTTTCACAAATAATCCAGGTTTGGTCATGCAAAGATTGATTTATGTTGTTTATTGATCTTTTTAACAATCTAGGTAGATTTCTCGGATAATAGATTATCTTTACTCTAATCTTAGTTGATCAAGCCAAAATCAGAACTTTAAGAGCCTCAATAAACAAAATCAGACCTTATTACATGCATTCAGACTCTCTTGAAACATTAAAACACAAATCTAAAGCTAGAAAATGGATTTAAGCACACATGATTATCAAAGCATACATACCATGCATTTTAAGCCACATACTTTGATAGATCTCTAAATATAGGATAAGTAAAGTAGTTTAGAAGTTTATAAAACGTGTTAAAACCCTTATGAACAAGTCTTGAACCTCTTAACTTGATTTGGACATCAACACAGCCTTGAATCCATAAGATCTAGTAAGAAATCAAAGAATATGTAAGGATATACACATAAGAACATGAACTTTGATTTAATCCGGAAAACAGGAGAAAACATATGATGATCTGAGTTAGAAAACCCCCTTATGATGATTTAGAAACTCAGATATATGTCTTAACTTCAATCTCCAACAAACAGCAACTCAAAATACACTCTAAAACTCGAATTACAAGTGTTTGAAGCCTAAACTATCAAAGAAAAGGTAAGAGAGAAGCAAGAGCTTCTCTAACTAAGGTTAGATCTGAAGTCTCTAGGTTTGATACGTGTATTTTATGTTTTATTGGCTGTATGCAGGCTTTGGAGACTCCCCACATGTTTTAGCAGACAAAGGGAGTAATTGGAGACAACTCAGGTTTGAAATTCTCAAGATTTGGAGTTGAAATTTTTGACTCTGTGTACAACAGCACCCTCTCAAGGTGCCGTTAAGGGTCGAATGTTGAACCTTCAACAGCCCCCTGTTCATTAGACAACGGCACCATCTCAGGGTTCCGTTTTGGTGCAGAAATAAGAGGTTTCTTCTATGTTTTCCCTCCAATCTTCATCATCAAGCTCCATTATGCAAATCAAACATAATAAGACATTAATTGAATAATTAAACACTGAATTAGGGTTCATAATTCAAAAAATTAACCATTAAAACTACATCAATTTAAGCCCTATCATAGGGCTTGCGACAGGTGACTGAAAATTAGAGTTTTCTATCTAAATAAGGTTAGAAATATTAGGTATGGCCATCAGGGGAGCAGAGTGAGAAGGAAGAGAAGTAGGCACTTCCGTGGCTACGTTAGGGTTACCTGAGGTTGGAGATAGGGTTATTGGTGCTAATATTATTTGTTAAGATGGAGACAAAGTCATGGAGTCAAGAAAATAGAGGGATGAAAAGAGAAAGGGAAGGACTAAGGGGGCTTGGATGGGAGCAAACACATTGACAGTTGACATCCTACAAAGTTCTCAACCTTCACTCTCGCTCATGTTCTCTCGCTCTCATTCGTTCATTTTTTACAATCTAATTCAAAATTTTATAAACCAAATAAATAGATTCAGTCTAGAATAAAGAAGTTATAGAGTGTTTAACAATGGTAAGAGGCTTTTGTTAATATGATCCATAAAAATATTACAATTAACTTAAGTAATGCATTAAAACCACACTTATTACGAAAGCAAATCCAGTATTTCATATAACGATTGCCACCCATTTGAAAAATCAAGCAAGTAAACTATTAGGTGAGTAGGGAATGATAGGAAAAAAGTTATTCCATATGTTATATCACTATAAATTAGCACATAACTTAAATATTAATGGAAAACCCCTAAAACATTCAACCAATAATGAAAAAACCACATTTAAATCATATGTCTCAACAAAAACCTAAACTATAAATGTGTAATAAAAATTATGAGTAAGTACCTTGCTGTTGCCTAACTTATTCTTAAATAAAAATCATTCTTAAATAGAATCATTCACAAATGAAGAAATTTAACATCTAACATTTTAAAAGAAACTTAAGGAAACATAAAATACAAAATCAAATGCACCTGTAATCAAATGAGACAATTTACAATGTAACCATAATGCAACAAATTCTAAGATTCAAAGCAAAAAAACAATCAAAAGGGAGACAATAAACATTGGGTTGCCTCCCAACAAGTACTTTTAAAGGTCTTTTAGTTGTACCTTAATGCTAAAAAGTTTTAATTTGGTTTTATTTCTCAGTATAAACATTTGACCATTTCCTTCAATTATTGGATGGTTCACCAAAGATATTTGTTAAACCAAGGGATAGTTCCACCTTTTTTCGGTGTTGAAAAAATGGTTTTACTAATGTATTTATTGAGTTTTATATGTTTAGATAGGTTTTATTGATGCATAATCATGGAGATGCATTTATGTTGAGCCTTGGAGTTAAAGAACACAGTTTGAAGTATTTATGCAAGTTGAAGAAAGATGGATAAATACCAAAGTGATGGAAAGAAGATCATTTAAACAAGAAGAGAGATGGAAAAGTAGTGAAATTGAGAGGTTTTGTTTGTACATTTTTGTGTAAGTCTCTTGTCAGTTCAATCATAGTGTCAAATGGTTTAGATCATGCATATGCAATCATGCTTAGAATTTTTTCATATATAATACATAATTTAGAGGTGTTGTATGTGATTGATTTCCATGAAAAATTTCTTGATATATTAATGAATGTGTGAATGTATATGAAATTGAATAAGGCATTGTCTGTATTTGTAATTAGGTTAATATGGTATGACATGTGTGTTAAATAATTGTACAAATTGGTTTAACAAATGTGGTAATTGAATTTTATGCTACTAAAATTGGAAACGATTAGGATAAGTGGTAAATTAGATGAATATAAATGTGTTAAGTCGTGTGATTGAATAGATTTGTGCAAATTAAGTAATGATATGTTTGATGACAATTAGAATGTGATATAATATGTATGAATTAGTTAGGAGTAGATTTTAGATTAATTTTGTGTGAGAAAATGGTGTGGAAACTAGTATGAGTAATGGATTGATCGACTAGTCAAGTAATTAGCCAACTAGTGGATGCATTGCTCAACCACTTGAAGTGAAGATCATATTCCAATAGATAGAAACCAATAAAAACATGTGTTTAATGCAAATAAACATTTCATAATGATCATAAATAATTGGTAGGCAGATTGTGTGCTATAAAGAAGTGTTTCTGTGAGTGTTTGATAACCTAAGATGTTTATGAAACATCTATACAAAAGATTTAACCAACTGCGAGGTTGTTTTTAGTTTATTATTAAGTTTTTTGAGAGTTTGTATAATGGATGAGAAAGTTGTGTCTTTATATGATGCATTTGATACATAAGTGTAGAGAGAGCCCTTCTAAACCTTGGTAAGTCAAAAGTGACAAATTTTATATGGTTTTTTTTAAAGAAGTGGGTTTGTAAGAATAAATTTTTTAAAGTGATATTCTTGAACTTTGTGAAAAATTAAAAGAGTATTAAGAGGTTACCCTTAAGCTTTAGAAAAAGGAGAGTTTGTGAGGTTGTTCTTTAACTTTAGAAAAATAAAAGAGGAAGGTTATCCGTAAGTCTTGAAAAAAGATTGCAAAGGTTATCTTTGATCCTAAAAAAAAGATTTTTAAACTAACATTGTATTTTTGTTATTATAGTGAAAATCTCAATATGGTTTGTTAAGGACTACAAGTATTAGAAAGTAAAAATCTCTGAATTAGGATAATTTTATTTTAATTTTCTCTTCCCTTCTACTTTATTTATTTACAATTTATTTTATTTATTTATATTATTTGAATTATTATTTATTTACCTTTCATTTGATTACTCATTTAAGTTGGTGAACTAAGAATTGAATTTTAGCTTCTGAATATTAGATAATTTCGCGATCTTAGATTGTATAACTTAGAAGAAATTTTAGAAAACCATTAATTCACCCCCTCTAAGGTACCATAAGGACTAATAATTGGTATCAGCGCATAGGCATCACATTAGAATAATTCTAGTGAACTAGTGAGTAAAGATAGATGGAACCTTTAGGAGTTTACATAGATGTAAGATATTATTTGATGGAGATAAAATTTGGATTTGGAAAATGAGAATTAAATGCTTTATAATGTGTAAGAGTTTAGACTTATGGAAAATAGTTGTAAAAAGTCTCAAAGTCCCTAAAAAATTAGTAAATGGAAAACTAGTTTGAAAGGTAGAAAAAGAATGGGATAATAAGGATATGGAACTAGTGTCCTTACACAACAAAGCCATGAATATTTTACATTATGCACTAGATAGGAATATGTTTGATTAAGCTTCAATGTGTACATCTGATAATGCAACATGTTGTAGATTAAAGCTAATATATGAAGTTACCAAGAAAATCCAATGCATGAAAGATGAGTTGTCGAAAGACGAGGGTTCCTACACTTGTTTCATTAGACATGAAGAAGTACATTCTTGTTTACATCTTTACAGAAATGATGATAGATCTTCTTGCTCATACTTTAGTCATGATGAAGATGATGTTTACTTGTCTTTTGATGAATCAGTAGAATACTTGAAAATGCTACTTAAGAATAGGAAGAAACTATCCACTAGGCTTAAGGAAACTCTAAAATTATTATATGCGTGGAAGACTTAATATGAAAAACTTAGGCATGAAAAGAATCAAAAGATTATAGTGTACAATAATCGGCAAGGGAAAATAATTCATTAAAGAAACAATTATAATTAATGAGTGTGGACAACAATGCACAAAAATTAAGAGAATAATTGTTTTAGTAAAAGGAGAGATAGATTCCCTTAAAGAATCATTGGAAACATTTGCTAAAGGGAATGAGAAATTAGAGTGCTTGCTATGAACACAAAAGGCTTCAAATGATATAAGTGGTTTGGATTTATTGTTAATGATGCACCATCAAGTGGTATGATTAAATTTGTTAAGTTCTTTAACTTAGACGAAGAAAATGAGCCTAAGACTGTATTTAAAAAAAAACTTTTTCTAGACCATCATCATTTAGCTCCCATTTTAGGAAAAACCATCATGCATTTCTCTATGCATCTAAGATTTCATCTAGAAAGAATATGCATATGTTTAAAAATAGATATAATTTCTATGTAAATGCACTTCACCAAAACGATGCATTTAGGTAGCAGGCAATTTTAACCTTTCACACACATACACCACATATACATTTAAGAGCTTCTAGAAAAATGTATCTTGCTCATTATAGGCAATCCTTTCATCAAGGAAGAATGTTTAGACCTCTAAATTCATATCAGAACAATTTGAGATTATATTATCATGCTTATGATGCTTCTAGAAGCTACAATGTACCAAGACCTATATATTACCATGGAAATACATATACACATGAGCACCATTGTTTTTCCATTATTGTGTACATTTTGGGTAAGCTGAGAATTTCTCTTGTGATAGGTTAAGAAATGTACACATTTTATCAAATAGTCATGATAGGTGTATTACTAATACTCAAAGACCCAAAATTACATAGGAACTAAAGATACATTGAAGTAAAGAAATCAAATGAAAATTGGTGATAAACAAAAAAGGGAGACAAGCCTTAATCTTATTTATAGTGTAATGAACTTGTGTGATTATTGTGTTTTGGATGTTAAAAATTCTTTTAATGTTATTTGATTATTTCTATTGCTTAAATGCCATAGGTGGCATAATAACAATTTTTGTATATCATTATTATTCAGGATTGATGATTGATGTTTTTGATGAATTTGAAGTGATATTTGAATTTCTTTAAGTTATGACATGTTTTTGAATTAGAAATCATGGTTAGGAATGCATGAATATGAACTTTACATTTCTTGATTCCATTAAGTGATATATAATTGTTTAAGAGCTTCACAAATGGCACTCCTGTATGATTTGATTTTTTAATGATTTGGAAAATCAAAATTTGTGTAAGTATGATTTGATACAATGTTCTTAGTTTGATGCTTCACTTTCTTAATCATATTAAGTACTTCTTGATTGTTTTGTTGCTTTATGGATGATATGACTTCATGTTGCAATAGAAATTGTATAAGAAAACATGTAGAATTATTTTGATATTTTTAATGATCATGATGTTTGACATCATTTATAAAAAATTGATTCCTTTCATTTTTTCAAATTTGAATTTGCATATTTTTAAATAAATTATTTCTTTTATTGAGGGAGAATTATAATTCTTTTATAAAATTGGAGGTGCTGCATTTTTTAAAGACGTATAATGATTTTAATCATTCCTCCCATGGATTGATCCATGAAAAAGTTTGAAAAGTTCATAATGCATCATGTTTGATGTAAGTATTTAAAACCCCTAAGGTAAGTGTTTGAAAAATTCAGGACATGACATTTAGGTTTTAGATAATTCATGACAGTTGCCTTGGGCATATCATTAGAAGTTTTATAATGAATTTAGAATGTCTTTGAAAACTTGCAAATTGTTTTTTCAATATTATGTTTTACTTAAAGGGGGTTGGAAGTTCTTAAATAATGCATAATTTTCAAAGTATAAAGAAATTGATGGCATTTGATCCTTTAGAATGGATTTAAAAGCCATAAGTGTGTTTATTGCTTTCACTACTTTTGTTGCTTTTTCCATCAGTGGTTAAGAATTTTGAATTTGGAGCTTGAAGTTTCTATTTTTGATGTGCTTATAGTTTCATTATTGGGGTGATTATATTTGCATCAATAAATTAAGTCTCGTTAAATTTTTTACATTGTGTCGTTTTTAAAAAAGAGGTAGGAGTAATGCATTTTTTAAAAATTATTTATGAAAGGACGAGTTTTAATTATAAATGATATTGTTAAAATATGACATTTGATGTGCATTTGGCATGTTTATCCGGTTAATGTGTTTACTCCTTGTTGAATGAGGTTTAATCCTTAATGTTGCATGACGTTAGGAGATGAATTTGATGTTATGATGATTTCAAAATATTTTGTGTTTAACTTATGGAAAGTTGAATTAAGATTTTGAATGATGTCTTTGATATGTTGTTATGACCTTCTTCATGAATTTTTAATATTATTATGGAAGCTTTAATATTTGAAAAATGATACTACATTGATTTAGTAGGAGTTATAGATTGTGATATGTTTTTTATTTGGTTAAAAATTTAAAATGATAAATATTTTAAAATATAGAATAATTTTGATTAAGTTAGAAGAGTTGATAAAAATTGGAAGTTTGATTCTTCGGTGACAAATATTGTGATTTTGAAACAAGTTTTAGAGTACTTTGGAGACGATCAACTATTGGTGATTGTCTTGAAATTGTTTCATTATAATTGGTATCAACAAGTCCTTTTTCAACAAATGGTATCAACGTTTGGTATAGATCATCTTAGTATTTTACGAAGATGAATTTTGTTGTAAATTGTTTCAACAATTGGTATCAAACCTCAATTGAACAATTGGTATAGACAAGTCCCATTTCAACAAGTTTGATTTCAAGTTTATGTGATTTTAGGTTATTAAAAAAAATTTATAGCTATAACGTCATTTTCTATGACAATGTGGATTTGGAATGAGATTTTGGTGGATGATGTACCTCTTTGAGTCTTTATGCCGTGGTACTTGGAGTTTCTCATATGGTGCTTCACTTAGGGGGAGTACATTTGATAGAAAGGTTTTCAAATGGTTTTGCAAATTCTTAACGAAAACTTTGTTTGGTAAAAATAGAAGAAGATGTGTGGATTTTGTCATATGTGATCCATTTGTATTGTTATTGGAATGCTAAGTGTTTTTGCATGTTAATTTTTTTCTAACTACAAAAAGGGGAGAAGATGGGATGTGTTATTAAAATGGGGGTAGCAAAATTGTTTGCATGGTTTGTATATGTAGTTTCCGTATTTTGTATTTCTAATATCTCATGGTTTTGTCATCATAAGCAAGGGATAGATTGTTGAATTAAGGGATTGTTCCACCTTTTTTTTATGATGACAAAATAATTATATTTGTTAAGTTTGATCTATTGAGATAAGGTTTTTGGATACATAATCATGAAGATGTATATATGTTAAACCTTGAAGTTGAATAACACAGTTTGAAGTATTTATCAAAGTTAAAGAAAGATGGATGAAGAACTAAGTGATGGAAAGAAGGAAAATGGATAAGAAGATAGATTGAAGAACCAAAATTAGTGAAATTGATAAGTTTTCTATTATACGTTTTTGTACAAGTCTCTTATTATTCTTACCATAGTGTTGAAGTTTTTATGCAAGTGTCTTCTTATTCTTACACATCACGCCTATGGATTCGTGGTTAGAATTTTGCATATAGGATACATTATCAAGAGGTAATGTATGTGATTCATGATTGTTAAAATCCTCAGTATATATGAACTAATGTGTGACTATATGTCAAATTTATTAAGGAATGGTAGTAATTGGTGATTAGGTTAAGTTTTATGACCTGTGTGGTAATGAATTGTGTGAATTGGATATAGAAATGTGGCAATTAAACGTGATATTATTGAAATTGAAAAATGTTATGATAAGTGGTAAATTGAATGAATATGAATGTGTTAAGTTGTGTGATTTTCTTAAACTATATAGATTAAGTAAAGATGTGTTTGATGATGAATGGAATGTGTTATAATGTATATAAATGAGTTAAGAGTTCATTTGAGATGAATTTCTTATGAAAAATAGTGTAAAAACTAGTCTGAGTAGTGAATTTTTTGACTAGTGGAGGAGTGGTCTTCTATGTTAGGAAACCAATTTTAATCTTCAATTCCCTTATGTTTGAATCTAATCTTCTCATTTTATTTACTAAAAAACCTTGTAAAAATGAATTATGATTGGCTCTTGATGTATTGGTAGTGGCTCTAGGTCTCTAAGGATCAAAAACCTTTTGATAAATAACTAAAATTACACTTTTATAGATAAGTTGTCTATCTATCCCACAACTTGTTTCATGGCCATGGGACAGTCTACGCATTTGTCCAAAGAAAAACCATGGCACGGTCACGGTCTTGACCCGAAAAGTGACTCCCTTCTCTTCTCCTCTTTTTTTTTTAATTTTCCCCATAAAATTTTTTAAGTTTGTGCCACGGACATGACACAAAATGTGGAACTCAATTACTTGAAGCTTTTTGTTCTCCTTTGACTCCCTAACTCATCTAACTTCGCATATGCACCAAATTGCTCAAAAAGACCTATAAAAACATATACACTCCTCAAGATCATCATAAGCAACATCTTATTCAAATTTTCACCTATTAATCATAAACTTCACATGGAAATATCTCTTAAACCAAAGATTATAACCATGAAAAGATGCCTAAAATATGTATAAAAGGGATGCTATTAAATACCCTTATACTTCAACTATTGTTTATCCTTAATTAGTGACTTAGACATCCTACTTAGAACATCTCTAAGCAAAAGTTTGAAGTTAATTAAGTACAAAAAATCACATGTCAATGTCTTTTGTATGCCTTATATATCCCAACTCTATTATGAAGAAAAAAACATTTTTTTATTAGTAAACACATAGTAAAAAGTAACCCTTTCTCTCCAATACTTAGCATCCAAATAATTTCATATAAATCATCGTAATAATTTAGTTAAAGATGTTTTAGAAAAAACAAAACAAATTTCAAGTTAGACTTGGAACACATATTTAGAGATCACTTATTCTTTTAATAGGAAAGTAAATATCTTATCATGAATCACCCCTGATTACTCAACTAGGATATTCATTTTAGCTTTTTTGAGATGTCATCTATCCTTTTTGTCTAAAGAAGAGAACTTTTGTCATGAACATCATAGGTTACTCAACTAGGTAATTGATATGTGTTTTTAGGTTATATTTCTAGGTTGTTTTCATGTGTTTTAAGTATTGTTTGTGTGTTTTGACCTTAGCCTATTTGATATTTTGCAACTTGTCATTGTCTTTTAGGTTTTTACTTGATTCTTTGTGGTTGGTTTCATAGGTAGTAGAATTTCAGCTTTGGATGTGTTTAAGTGATTTGGATGAACCATTAGGCATACTTCCAAAGTTCTGTTGGCCATGAAATTTGGGTGGGAGTAAGACACACATGTGAGGAGATTTCAGTTCAAACTTCAAGCAAATCAAAGTCTCAAAGAAGGAGTTATGGCCAAATGAGAATATAGAAGTTTTTGAAAGTGTAGCATGCTTCGAGACCAACTTTCAGTCACCCTCATGCACAAGCACAAGAGTCACAGGTGAAGCTAACCTGTTTCAAGTTAAATATATTATTTTTTAAGTTATGGACCCACCTTTTGTCATATATAGGGCTCAAAAACCTAGAAGCCTCCAACAATCATTAGTACACATCTAAAAGAATCAACTTTAAGGGTTTTGGTGGCCACCTAAAAGGAGAAACACTATCTTCCTTATGAAATACAAAGACACTTTGACATCTAGTTTTTCTACCTTGCTTAAAGTGAAGAGAAGAACTTCAAGGCTTCACATAATTTATTATTATTTTTATTACTTTTTAGTATGGAAGATATGAATGTTTGTGGATTTATTATTGTTATAAGCAGTTGAACATTTTGTAGGAGTTACTCTTGAACTATTTTGTGAACTGTGTTCTTAATGATTTAATAAATGGATGCTTGTGTTTATTAAGCGTATACCTTACAATAGATCAAGAGAGTGAACTTGAGTGTTTGTATTGGGTAGTACGACGAGAGTTGGCTCCCAATATACCTATGAACATTCAGGTTTTTCAGGTAGTTGAAGAGAGATCTTGGCTATTTGTTGGATTACTTATAGGATTGCTTAACATCTAGTTGAATGGCTAGGAAAGGTTATGTAAATTGAGAGGTATCATAATTCATTCTATCTTATTTCAACTATGGAGAACTAATTACACCTTGAGAGAGTGTAATTGAACATAATAAAATCTTTAGTCAAGCATAATTGAATCAATAAGATAAAAGGGAAGTAAAATAGGAATAAAAGTTACTCCTAATCTCAAGCATTAGTCATCAAATTCTTGCACTTTGTCTTAATTGATCATCATTGTGGCTAAATACAATCCCTATGGGATGATATCCACTTGTACTACAAGTTACGATATGTGCACTTGTGACATTTAGTGTAAAATCGTTTTACACTCCCAGTAAGTTTTTTGTGTTGTTGCCACGGATTGATATCTTAGCATCTTGTTTAGTTTGGGTGACTTTGATGATTTTCTTTTTGTATTTATAGCTGTATGAACACAAGGACTCCTAGAAGGTGCAATAAGCTAAGTAAAGAAGATTTTTCAAATATCATAAGGTTTGAGCTAATGTTAAAAATAGTTAAGCACCAAGAAAGGATTCAACCAAATATGACAGAAGAAAGTGAACAAGGAGGTGCCCAAAGGAAATTAGTAGACTTTATGAGGCCAAGGTTCAATGCTAATCAATAAGGACTTGCAATGCCTCCTGTGCAAGCTAACAACTTTTAGATCAAGCTAGCATTGATCAATAAGTTGCAATCAAATTTTTAATTCTGTGGTTTGGAAAATGAAAATCCCAACGCACATCTAGCAAACTTCTTGGACAATTGTGACATTTTTAGATATAGTAGATTGTTAAAAGACACAACTAATATGAGGTTATTTCCTTTCACATTGAATGATAGCGTTAAATTCACTCAACTCGGATCACATCACTAATTTGGAGCAACTAGCTCAAGCCTTCTTGACCAACTAACTAAGACTACAATAATCATCAAGAAGATCACAAATTTCTAAAAAGGTGATATGGGGTCAATGTCTTAGGCATGAGAATGTTTAAAAGTGTTATAAAGGAGCTTTCCTCACCATAACCTTCCAAGGGATTTCCTCTTTCAAACATTTTACAATTGAGTGACTCAAAGCATAAGAGGGATTATAGATGTAGTAGCTTGAGGTTCTCTCATAAAAAAAATTTGACACAGCCATGATCTAATAGAGGAGATGGCGAATAGCAGTTGCCTACGGTTGAATGATAGAGGTAGGAAAGTATCTAAAGAGTAAAAAGGCATGATTCCAATTGACTAGGTGATGGCACTTCAAGCACACATCTTGGCTCTTACCAAGCAATTAAGTAACATGAAAGGAGCTTCCTCATCTTTGGTGAAGGAAATGCAAATCCTGTATGATTTATATGGACAAGACAACCATGCCACTACTAATTGCTTTATGATGGAGACTAGAGGAATTAAGCAAATCAATTATTTGTGCTAAAAACAACATAAAGGTAATAACCCTTTCTCTAACACTTACAATCCTGGGTGGAATAACCACTCAAAATTTTCTTTGAATACTAGTAATGAAGACTAATGTAGTTGGTAAGAGTGGCAAGAAGCAAGTGATGAAACATGAGGAAGAAGTAGATTTGAAACATGGTAAAGGAAGTAAGAAGAAGGAGGAGTCAGGTGAGAGGTTGAAGAAAGAACCTTTAGGAAGAACAAATTCTTCTACTCTATTCTCTTTGCTGAAACCACCTCTGCTTAAGTTACAGTCTTTACTTCCACACTTAGGTTGCAGTTTCTTTGGTAAAGACAAAACACTACACATGGTTATTTCTAGAAAATTGACTTTGGTAAAAGAGAAAAGGGTAGTCAAGGTAATAAAGAAGAGGATTAAAGCAAGGTTGAAGTTGATTCTTTGTAAACTCAAGTATACAGGGAGAGAACCTTATAAAAATTTTCAAGTTTATAACCATGGGGAGCTAGGAATATTTAAGGAAATTAGGCATCATGAAAAGATTTAACTTAGGGGATCTCTCTCATGTAATACAGAAATAGTTTCTTTCCCTTCCTTTACTTCTTCATGATTCAATTGAAGTTTGTTCAAGCTCATGACTTTAGATGAAGCATTTTTTTAGTTCTTAAGTTGTTTAATTTGGCCATTCATAATTTTAAAGTTGTTTCTTGTGTTAAACTCATTTTTACTTTTGTTTGCTTGTGGTTTTCTTAAGTTTGATTAAGGTTCTTAGGTTGATCTTAATGTTAAATCTTGAATTTGAATGTTCAAAGTGAGTTTGAACTGAGTGGGATGTTAAAACATGAAAAATACAGCAAATTAGGGAAGTTTTCTAGTCACCCTGGTGCATAAAAACAGGGCAAATTAGGGAAGTTTTCCTGGTAAACACCAGGGTGATAGAGAGGAGGCACCTTCAGACTTTCATGGTCGTGTACATATATGATTGTGAAAGACTCGCCCCCTCCCCTTTTCTAATCTTAAACACTTCAATCCTTTTCACTTATTTCCTTCTCCCTTTACTCTCTCTCTCTCACTAAGTGCAATGTCAAAGTGTAGTGTGTCACTTAGAGAGTTGTCAAAGTGCAGCGTGTCATGAGTGTGCATGAGGGTGACAAGCGGACCTAACCTATTTCAAGTCAAACATGATATCTTTAAGTTGTGGACCCTCCTTTTGTCGTATATAAGGGCTCAAAACCTTAGGATCCTCCAACAATCCTTATGAAACATGAAAAAAAGCCAATTTGAATGGTTTTGGTGGCCACCTAAAAGGAGAAACATTATCTTCCTTGGGAAACATAAAGACACTTCATCATCTAGTTATTCCAACTTTCTTTGAGTGAAGAGAAAAACTTTAAGGCTTCACATAGTTTATTATTTCTTCTCTTTATTATTTTTTAGTATGGAAAACGTGAATCTTGGTGGATTTATTATTGTTAAGAGCGGCTAAACATTTTGTAGGAGTTACTCTTGAACTATTTTGTAAACCTTATTCTAAATGATTCAATAAATGGATGTTTGTAACGTTTATTATACATAGACCTTGCAATAGATCAAGAGAGTCAGCTTGCGCATTTGTGTTGGGTTGTACAATGAGAGTTGGCTCCCAATAGACCTATAAACATTTAGGTTTTCCAAATAGTTAAAGAGGGATCTTTGCTATTTGTTGGATTACCTATAGGATTGCTTAACGTCTAGTTGAATGGTTGATAGGGGTCAAATTGATCTGATTTTATGGTTAATTTGTTGAATTATGACCCCTATTTCAGTGTTTAAATGTTTA
>JAOXYD010027161.1:0-14316 GCA_028565735.1 Pinacopodium congolense | reverse complement strand
TCTGAGTTAGAAAACCCCCTATGATGGTTTAGAAACTCAGGTCTGTGTCTTAGCAACACTCTCCAACTTACAGAACTGAAAAACACAAACAAAAACTGGAAATCTAGGTGTTTGAAGCCTAAGTGTTCAAAGGAAAAAGATGAAGAGGGAAGCTAGAGCCTCTCACTCTAAAATGATCTGATTCCTCACTAATTGATCCCAATTATGGCCATGTCTTGGTTTTATGCAGACTCTAGGAGGCCACCCTCACATGCCAGGAGACAATGGGCATAATAGAGGTCACGCCATGTTTGAAATCTGGAGGAAGTGGGGATGCCTTATTGACTTGGAGTACAACGACACCCTTCATATGGACAACGACACCGTTACAGGGTGCCGTTGTCTCTCGACTGCTGGACAGTGAAAATGGCCCCCTGTTCTTGAACAACGACACCCTCACCAGGGGGCCATTTATGGGCAGCAACAAATGGTTTTTTTGATGTTTTTGCTCCAATCTTGATCATTAAGCTCCTATATGCGAATCAATCATTATAGGGCATCAATTAAACATTTAAACACTGAAATAGGGCTCATACTTTAATAAATTAACCATAAAAATCAGATCAATTTGACCCCTATCAACTACTATTGCGTCAGTTAGGTTACTTAAAATTTAACAGACGTTCAAAATGATTTTTACTTTGAAACCAACGTACTTTTTAGGTAAGTGCACCTATCCCAAAAGTAATAAAGCGGAGTAAAATTTAAACTCCCAGTGTCAATCCCATAGGGAATTGGTTACTTAACTACTAGGCTGATTTGATTACAATTATTTATGAAAATCCAAGTAAATTTGATAAAAAAATTAGAAAAAGGCTAAACAGGTGATAATTTGGCTTAAACACTTGAAAATGAATTTTGATTAATTTTTAAAAATTATGAAAAATTACCAAATGTTAAAGGAGTTATGCATTTGATGTTTGATGTTTTAATTGAGTTTAAAAAATAAATTTTATGTCTGATTAAAGTCCTTCACTAAATGAAAACAAAGCTATGGTGAAGACCTTGCTTTATCTCCATTTAATCTTGTTAAAACATTGGTTATGTTTTAATTACAAGTAAATGGGCATAAATTACAAGAAGGTGGGTGCTGAAAAATTAATTCTAGAACTCCAACTTTCAAAAATAATCCAGGTTTGGTCATACAAGGATTGATCTATGTTACTTATTGATTTTTCCAACAATTTAAGATGATTTCTCATGCTTAAACTATCTTTAATCCTAATCTTAAGTGGCCAGCTTAGATTTGGTAGTTACATATCCTCAATAAGCAAAATACAGACATAAAAACATGTAAATAGTATGTGTTTAATTTAAGAATTTCTATGATGTAAGAGACCACCCTAGTGGAATTAATTCAAGCATCCATAGAGGTATCTTTGAAGATTTGGTTATTTTGTTCATGCCATGGGTTTTAAACACTATTTGGAAGGATAATCTTGAAAGAGATAAAGATTTATGTTTTTGACATTTAAAGGAATTTGAAACCAATATGAAATAGTTGGGAGAGTTGAAAGAGAAGTGAGATTAATTTGAAAGTAGTTTAGAACAGTAAGCCAAACTGTTTTTGAGTAGCTATAGTTAAAAAAAAGATGATTGAAACTTTCACAGTCCATAAAACAAAGGGAGAAAAAGTTAAGGGTTTGTAAGAAGGATAAGTTATCTCTAGTTGTAGTTTATTAAGAAAAGCTAGCCAAAGAATGAAATTATGTCTAGGACTAGCTTTTTTGTACCAAACTAGTTTAAACCATAGAATAGTAGGGAGGGACGGTCTCTACCAATTATAAGTTGAAGCATTTATATAGGTCTTTGAAGGACTTGCCAGCCATTCTAACTTATCATTATGAGAGCTATCAGGTGAAAATGTTATTGAATCTGTTCAGAGACTCCAAATTATCTCATTAGAATTTGAGCTTCAATTCTAAGTATTATCTCTAATGATCTAAAAGAGTTTTTCTTCCATAGGGAGATTAGAACCATTAATCAATCGAGGAGTAGTAAGGTCCTTGAGGATGCCTTGAGGATGTTATAAATATTTCCATAGAAAAGTTGGAACCCCATTTCCTATCTTAAATCTGAATTAGTTCCTATTAAGGTCCATCACTTATAGTAATTTCTTCAAACTCTAAGAGTTACCATTTTTAATAGTTGTAGTTCAATAATTTTTACATCTAAGGATAATAGTATGAATCTACTTCACTCAAAGAACCTCAGTATTATTAAAAAAAAATCCAAACCCTCTTTCTTAAAATAAGTTTTAATGTGTTCAATACCTAAAACACATTTTTTTTATATACAAAGATGACTCCATTTAACCTTAACCGAATGACTAGAGTTAGTAACTTTAAACAAAGATAGATTACATAATTTGGTTTCGATATCTTTAATGACAAAAGAAGGGAGAATAAAGTGAGTAGATCAATAAACTTAGAAAATAGATAAACTAAAGTTAAGAAGATGAAGCCTTCCAGAATAGGACAAAAACCTATTGGTCCACTTATTCACCCTAGCATCCATTTTATCGAGCAAAGGAATACAATATTTTTTGGACAGTTTTACAAATAAAAGAGGGAGGCAATGATATTTTATAATGAGCTGATCTAAGTTAATGTCCATAAGGTTGATGATATCATATTCTAGAGAAATAAAACCTTTAGATTAAAAAGATGACTTTTAAATAGATTCACCTTAAGACCAAAAAGATTAGAGAACATATTCAAACCATCACACAAGGTTTTAACAGACTGACTATCAGTTTGACAAAATAAAAGAAGATCATCAATAAATAGAACATGGGACAACTTTAGTTTGGAGCATCGGCAATAATAACAAAATTTTTTCTCCTAGCAATAGTATGACCTAAAATCTTAAAGAGGGTTTGGATGCAAATAATGAATAAATAAGGAGATAAGGGATCACCTCCTCTCAAACTAGATTGGCCTCTAAAGAACTTAAAAGGAGATCCATTCACAAGAAGGGGAAGTAGTACATTCCCAAATTCAATCCATGTAAGGATAAGGAAAACTAAATGAGATCAAAACTTCAAACATGAAATCCTATGAAATGGAGTTACAAGATTTTCTAAGATTAATTTTAAAGGCATGTCATTTATAACCATTATTCACATAATAATTTTTCAAAATTTCTTAATTTAAATGAATGTTGTCACCTATCTTATGGCCTTTGATAAAAGCATATTAATTATTATTGATGATATAAGGTCAAACATATCTAAATTTATTAGCTAATATTTTGGATATAATCTTGTAAATCATGTTATAATAAGAGATGGGCTTGAAATCAGTTACGTAAAAAGGGTTCGCATTATTAGGAACAAGGGAAATAAAAAATGGAATTAATTTCTTTGTGCAGTTTTTTATGTTGAAAGAAATTTTATGTGAAAAAAAATAAGCATTGAAACCATCAAGGCCAAAAACCTTATTTGGATTAAAAGAATTAAAGACATCCCTAATTTCTCAAGGAGTAACAAAGGTTATTAACAATCTATTGAAAGAGTTGGGAATTTTAAAAGGAAAGGAGGAGGATCTCATAGGGTTAGAAGGAGGAACTCTTCTTCTACCTAGGATATTCTAAAAAAAGATAAGAAAACATCAAAAGGGAAGAGCTTATGACTACTATCATTAATAATAGAGTGAATATTGTTTATGTTTCTACTAGTAATAATAGAATTTGTGGAAGAATTTAATATTTCGATCATCCTATTTTAACCATTTAATACCCAAAGCTTGTTTTTAAAAATTATTCCTAATAGGATTTAAGCAAAACCTAGATAGCCCCTCTCTCCTATTCAAAGAGAGAATTGTCATTCAGGTTAAGTCTCGGTTGATTTTGAATAGTGTTAAGACAAACTTGATTGGACTCAACCTTGACATTATCATCACCTACCTCCTTGGTGTTAAAGATTTCGAAAGCTTATTTAACACTTTTAAGCTTAGTAACAACACAGAATAAAGAAGTGCCATAAATAGGAGTAGACTATGCCTTTTCTACAACATGTACCAAATTTGGATATTAGCCAAAAATTTTAAAAATCTAAAAGCAGAGACTCTAGGGCTCTTAGGAAGAATAAGCTTAACTAGAATAGACAAATGATCAAAGATATTAGGATTTTCAATTAGAGAATAAGACCCAGGGAAGGATGAAATTTAACTAGAATTTATTAAAGCTTTATCCAATTTTCCAGTTGTAAAAAGGCCACCCTCTTATTTATTAGACTAAGTAAAACTAGGTGCACCAGTATTTTAATAAAAAAGAGCACAAGCTTCAACACACTCTTGAAAATCTCTTATACTAGTAAGAGAGTTACCGCTAATAAAAGAACCTTTATGATAATATAGAATAGAATCACTAGCAATAAACTAAGTCTTTTAACCAATATTAGAATGGATACTATTTAAAGAGTCTCGAAGTTGCTTCATGTCATTATGGTTATTTGAACCATATACACAAGTAATAAAAATATAGATGTTTAAATTAAGGGGAGTTGCTTCCATATGAGTGAGTTTATCGTTGATAAAAAGGTAGGTGCAAGAAAGGGAAACAAAATTCTAGGCTATTAAAAGCCTAGCATTATTGTTATGCAATAAATTGCTAGTCTAACTCTAACTAGTGAACAAAAAACAAGTAGTTTTATCCAAAAAGGAAGAGTATTTAATCCTAGTTTCTATTTAAAAATAAAAAGAAGTAAAACAAGACTTAAGGAGATTTTTAACTTCTAATTGCTTTCTAGGATCATTAAGACCTCTAATATTCCAAAAAACTAAAGATGTTAAAACAAAAGAAAAGGAAAAACTAAAAGATAATAAAGACTCATAAAAATTAGTTGTTTGCCTAAATTTTCTATTTCTCCTAATAGTAAAGTCTGTTTGCTGACCTTCTAAGAATTAAACTAAAGGATCCACATCATTATAACTAAATGGTAGTGGAACTGGAAGATAACACGAAATTGGATATGGGTGTTTGCTTTAGGTCATGTTTATTTCAATTTTTGTTTTTTATTTTAGTTTTTTATTTTTCTAAAAACAAAAATCGATAAAGAAAATATACTAATATAGCACAGAAATCGAAAAAAGAAAATACAATAACTAATACAAAAATACAACAATCACAATAAAAAATCATAACTCACAACTCAACTAAACATTTCCTTAGTTTATGGTTCTAGAAATAGGTCTACTGGCAGCAATAGTGGCCGTCGGTGTGCTAGTGACGGTTGTTGCCAGAAGCCTCACCATCACTGGTGGCAGTGAAGCTTCTTTTTTTCAATAGATCTATCAGCCATTAAGGGTGTGTACTCGGGGAAGACGCAAGGCTGTGGGAGGGGCAACAGGTAACAAATGGAAGCATAAACCCAGAAAAATTAGATAATAAAAAAAAGAAAAAAAAGGGGGATGGACAGGTGAGGAAGAAGGGACACGAGTAAGGGAGAGGCACAACACTAGCGACATTGTGTGTCAAAGTACCTTAGAGCAAAAGCACGTTGCAAGCAACCCTTCCCTTTTATTTTTAATTATATTAAATTAATTTTCTTTATAAGATTAAGATAAAAATTAATCCTAATTCCTAATAGATTAGAAAATTTATTTTCTAAATGTTTGAAAAATATTTTCAAAGGTAATGTTATTAAGAATAAATTTGAAATTTACTTTAATTTTTCAAGATTTTAATAATTAAAATAAATTAGCTATCAAATCAATAATTAGGATTTTTTTGAAAATTAAAGGAATTAATTAATAAAAAATATGCATATACACGGGTGGTACCTAAAAGACACACACACACTCTACACATGCAAACTCTCCTACACCAACCATGTATCACGGTAAAAACAAAAAAAAAACACAAGAATCGATGTTTGAGACCACCGAGAGACCCGTCTCCCAAGCTCCTTTCTCCCCTTTCCCTACCAACACAGATACATAACCCTAATCTACCACAACAACATGCAACAAAAATAATCTTCTCCTTCCTCTACTTTGTTCTTTACCATTGTCAAAAGCTTCTCTGGTTTCCGATCTTCCAAAAATTGCAAGAATCAAACCCATTCTTTGAAAGTTCTCGAGCAGGCCCCAGATCTTCATTTCCACAGGTAATCGCTCATCTCTCCCTCTAATTTCTTCTTCTGGCTTCCATCTAACTAGTTTGTTCCCTTGTATAGGTCGTCTCAGCTATTACTATGACCGCCCGGAAAAAACACAAAACAAGGTACATCTCCTTGGCTTCCGATACTGTGGTATCTTCCGATATGTTAGATCTTCTTACCAATATTTGCTGGTAGATGGTGTGATTACTTACTATTGAGAGCTCTATTCACTGATGATTTGTCCTTAGGGTTTATGTGAACAGTCGACTCCATCACTGTCGACACTTTAGGATCCTGTATCCTTAATGTAAACATTAATCTGAAGTTAGGAATATTGATTCAGACTCCTTCATAGTACATTCCAGTGAACTAGTGTCTGTCTTGAACATATCCCTGTTAACTTACTGTACATAAGTTGTTCCCTAATCCAGTGAATTAGTTTGGCAATCACTTGTTCTTTGGTATTCTCTATTCCATTGAACACTCTGTCATTTCTGTCTTTCCATAACAAATACATAGTAGAGCTAAAAGAAATAGTATAAACACCCTTATCCTCTAATCTGTGCTTAACAATCCAACTTAGAATATCATTGAAGCTAGTAAATGGGCATGTCCATCTACACAGATTTGTAATCTTAACCCAAATGTCCTGACTGAAACTACAGTTAAAAAACAGGTGGTCCAAAGTTTCAGTATGACTTTTACACAAAGTGCATCTAGAGGGAATATTTAGATAAAGCAATCTGCCCATAGTATTCAACCTTTTCTTTACCATCAGCCACATAAAGAATGTCACTTTAGGTAGTAAGAACTTATTCCATATAACTTTACTCCACTCTACAACCTAATCCCTCTCCCTGTAGATCTCTTTGCAGGATTTGTTAGTGAAACTCCTCGATGCATGATCTAGCCATCTATAGGAGTCTTCCTTGTTTGTGTCAGGATTATAATTTGGCAGTATATTCCTGACTACATAAGGGTACATAGCCCAACTTCCATCCCTGATCCACTAGCTCACCTTGGCATTTAGCGGACTATTAGAATTTACTTGTTGGAAATAATTAGACCCTAAAATAGGTCCAATGTTGCTCCAATTGTCAAAAAATAGTGAAGCTGATTCTCCATTTCCAATTATACACTGAATTATATCCTTCAACTTGTCTCTGATCATCAAGAGATGATTCCATAAACAAGACTGATAACCTGTATTCCTCCCAATTTCCCAAACACTCTTATTCCGCAAGTAGTAAGCATGTATCCATTTTGTCCAAAGTGATTCTTTATTCACCAACAGCCCCCACAGTCTCTTACTAAGGAGAACTTTATTACTTAAGTCTATTGGTGTAATACCTAGACCCCCTTCATTTATCAGTTTACACAATTCCTTCCAACTAACCTTAGCCCTGCATCTACTATCCCCTTTTCCAGACCATAGAGAACTCCTTAGCATTTTCTCGATGTTCCTTATTAACCCTTTAGCAATGAAGAAATGAGATGACCAATAAATGTGTAGGGAACTCAATACTGACTTCACCAATTATAGCCTACCCACAAAAGAGAGAACTCTATGGGTCCAGTTACTGATTCTTTTATGGACCTTTTCTAAGAGTAAAGAACTCTCAGAAATTAGTAATCTTCTAGTTGTGATAGGTAGTCCAAGATATATGAAAGGTGTAGACTTAGTCTTCAGCCCTGCTACCATAGCTAGACAATTAGCATTATGGTGTGTCGATCTTGAACAAATCATGAAACTTTTGTTTTGATTTAGTTTTAGCCCTAACAACTCTCTGAAAAAATCTAGTGACCTCATCAAAATTCTGATTGAAGTCTCGTCAGCTTTTGAGAATAGCATTAAGTCATCTGCAAAAGATAAACTGAAAAGACCCACCCTTTTATATTTGCTATGAAATTGAAACTTCCCATCCTGAAGAATATTCTGCTTCATCAATCTGTGTAGTCCTTCCATACGTAGTATAAATAGGTAAGGAGATAAGGGATCCCCTTGCCTTAATCCTTTACCACCATGGAAAAGAGAGGTCAGTTCTTCATTCACTAATACACTAAAGGAAGTAGTGGAGATACATTGCCACACTCATTCTCTAAATTTTCCTGGAAAGCCAAAAGCTTCCATTAACTGTATTACAAACTCCTAACTAATAGAGTTATAGGCTTTGTGAAAGTCTATTTTGATAACGCAACTCTTAGGGCCATTTTTCCTATTATATCCTCGCAATAATTCTTGGACTAAAAGTATATTATCCCCAATAGACCTGTTCTGAATAAAAGCAGCTTGAGAGGTGTCAATTAGCTTTTCAAGAACATCCTTCATTCTCATAACTAGCATTTTGGATATGATTTTATATAATACATTACAGCGCGAGATTGGTCTAAAATCAGTCATGGAACTAAGGTTAGGAACTTTAGGAATTAGACTGATAAATGTCTTATTTATAGCCTTCAACATCCTTCCCTTCTCAAAAAATTCCAGAACGACATTAGTAACCATATCTTTGATTAGTGGCCAGGACTTCTGGAAAAATAAGCCATTCAAACCATCAGGCCCTTGAGCCTTCTTTGGATTAATATCAAATACTGCCTTCTCCACATCTATAGCATTAAAAGGTTTAATCAAGGATTGGACCTCCTAGTCACTTATTTGACTTTCAACAAATGATCTTATTGTCATAATAGAAGAGGTGCTATCTGCCCTTGTACCTAGAGTGTTTCTAAAGTAAGAAAAAGCTTCCTGTTTTATTTCATCCTGATTCATTGTCATGCCTCCATCCTGCGGACCCAAAGAAACTATAAGATTATTGTTCTTTCTTGCCTTTATTGTTTTATGAAAGAACTTAGTATTTTTGTCACCCTCCTGCAACCAAAACACCCTAGACCTTTGCATAAGAATTTAATTGTTTCATATTACAGCTTTAGCATATAGAAGTAGAGCTTCCTTTTCCTTCTGAATTAAGCTGACATCTGCTGGTGCATTATAAAGCTCCTTTTGAGCTCTTTCAAGACCACTTTTAGTATCCTTTACATCCTTATTTGTATCTGTTGTGATTAGCCTGTTAAGTGCCTTTAATTCTTTTTTAATTAACTCCAACTTCCTAATACACACATATTCTTTACACCCATTAATCTGAGTAGCCAAACCCGTCCTTATAGCATCCTCAAACCCATTCTCTTCAGCTAGATAATTGTTAAATCTGAAAGAACACTTCCTCACTCTAATGTTCAAAAGATTGTAGACGCATATGGGTGAATGATCAGAAAAAATAGGGTCTATAAAAGCAGTTATACTCTCAGGGAACACTAATAGCCATTCTTCATTAACTAGAGCTCTGTCTAGCTTCTTCTGAATACATCTTTCATTACTCTATTTATTACTCCATGTAAAGAAGTAACCTTCAGATCGAAGGTCCATAATGTCCATCCTGTCCATACGTTTCCTCAAGTTATCCTTTATGTTCCTATTACTAATCCCCCAACAGCTTCTGATCTGTATAAGATACTATTAAAATCTCCAGTTATAAGCCATGATCCATGATTAGAATTGTACAAAGTACACAAATCTGCCCATAAGAAGTTCCTTAGGAATTCAAAGTTCGAGGCATAGATAAAAAAGATTGTTGCTCTTGTATTAGTTAAGATAAAGATCACTTCCAGATGTAACACTTGATTCGTCGCTTGGATAAGTCTTGCATTTACCACATTAGTATCCACAGCCACTACAATCCGGCCATATTTATGGTATTGATGATTTGTTATACACTGCCACTGATTTCCAATCAATTTGAGTTGACTACAACGCTCCTCCGTGAGCTTGGTTTCTAATAATCCCAAAACGTTGGGCTTTTTACTTAGAACAAAATCCTTGAGCATTTGTTTCTTACTGGGGCAATTAAGACCCCTGACGTTCCATGTGATTATTGACATATATTGATAGAGCGTAGCTCAGAATTCTTTACTCTATTCCTCTTTGATTTCCTTCTATTTGTATGCTGAAATCCTTCGTCACTTTGTTCAACATAGTACAGGTTCTACGTCTCATGTCCGCCATCATTGCTTCCCTCTTCTCCCTTGGACACAGTATGTGACTGATTCACCGAGCCAGGTGATGCTTCTACTGATTGTTGAACTCCACTATGGTAATCCTCACTAGCCACAAGTTTGGTATTGTTGTTAGTTTGTTCATGATCAATATTGCCACCATTTACTACTGTTGACACCTTTTCATTTGACTCAGTTGCAGGTACTAGATTCACATCAAGAAGAAGCCTTCCAACTGCCTTTGGATTCACACTTCCGATTGCCTTTGGGCGTAGAGTCCTTCGACAACTAGTTTCAGCTACTTTTTCAAGGTTAGTCGACTTAATCATCTGTTGGAACTCATGCTATAGATTATTATCTGCCTATGTATTATTGTTGTCCAAACATGTGTTCCTTTTCCCATTTCCCTGATAGTTCAGCCCTTCCTTACTATGTATCCCTTCTAACCTCTGTTCTGTTTTGCCTATGAGCTCCTCATAATCTCCTCTGAGAAATCTCTTCCCTGTTTCCTTCCATTTCTTCTTAGGTGTGACATTTGGTCTCCATTAGTAAGACACTTTAATAGTATCCTTGAACAATTCATCATTTGCTCCTAGTCTCAATAGGGGTATCGAATCTGGAAGTGTAAGACCATACTCAGTACTTATGCACAGCCTAGCATAACCAATTCGTTTCTTTAAGGCAGTGTTCTCATCCATACATACAGGCTTCCCAATGTAGCTAGTTAGGTGGCTTAGTCCCTTGGTGGACCCATACTCTAGTGGAACGTTATGAAAATTCACCCATATAGGGATTTGCTCATATTTAATCCTCTCTAGCGATGTTCTTGGTTTCCAAAATTAGAGTAAAATCGAGAAATTTCTGATATGCTAAGGACCAGCCTCCAAAATCTCTTTTGCCCTAATTTCAGTATCAAACTTAAAGAGAATTAAATCTTCCTCATTCAACAACACTTCCAATAGTCTACGTGCTTTCCATATCTTGTTAGCCCAAGCATGGACTACAGGAAAAGGGGGACGTTTGCCTAGGAAAAAATCCACTAAAGTGGAGTTCCATGTTTTTTCACCATCTTGTAATATTTCTAGTGGAGGAGCCACTAATCGTTTACCTTCAACTGTGACAGATGGACAGAAATCAAGTGATTCGTATGGTGGCTCGCCCAATACCTACTTCCAGGTCAATTTTTCAGTGCTTGGCCTAGGGACAGTGGTGTCTGCAAGAATAGGGGAGAGAGGTGGTGCGGAAACAGAGGTATGATGTGGTCTATTCTTGTTAACAGAGACAAAAGAAAGCTGGGGAAAACCATCTGTGAGGTCAAAAGGTATGGGAAGCATCCTGGTGAAAGAAAGAATGCAAAACTCGGGTAAGAAAACACACACTTTTGTGGATCTTGTGGATTAAGAAAAATGAAACTGTGATAGGCTAAAGATAGAAGTGAATGGTAGGAGAGGAAAGGTAAGAGAAGGGAAGACAGGAAGACGGTGACCAGCCTTACAGCCGCTACTAGGAAGCGGCGCCACCAAGATCCATCCCTAGGGTTGAGAGAAATTTGAGAGCGAGATAGTCGAGCTATTAATTGAAAAAAAATTGAAAAAAATATTGATAGTTAGTATATATAAAATTTAACATACACATCATATACCTAAAAAAAGAGAGAGGAGAATAATATGAAAATATATGAATTTTCATTCTTCATGTCAATGACTGCTAAAATTAAGTTGGATTCACCTATCATCTCCTATAAAATCCTCTTCAAGAAGAGGAATCTAATCACCACCCTCATCTAATCTTATCTAAGTGAATGACATATTAATATCCTCCTAATGAATATTGACATTTTCCTGTAAATTACTCTTATCTAGAAAACTTTATTCCTTAGATATCTAATTTGACAAAGTATCAATATGATACAAAGAAATAAAATTTGAGTCACTACTTGTTTTATTTAAAGTCCTAATAAAAAATAAAATAAAATTATTAGCGAGATTCTAGAAATAATATTAAATATAATAATACCAATAAAAAAATATACCTCTCTCGAAATTTTAAGTTGTATCTAATATAGATCAAATCACTCAACCTCTTATACTCCAATTTATTCTTCTTTTTGGAGTGGATGAACTCAAACATGTTTAAATTCCTTTCACATCTAATTGTACTCACATATTGACTCAATATATGAATTATAAACTTTTACAATTCTAGAATATAACTGTCAAATTAGTCCCGTATAGCAACTGTCTAACCAAAAAAAGAATTTTACAAACAAAATAAGGCAATGATTAATTGAAAAAAAGTAACAAAAGTAAAAAAAAATGTATATCTAGATTAAGCTTCTCTCATTACCATACTCCTAAAGGCATACTGAAATCACCAGCACCCTCCTTATATGCTACTATCTGCGAGTTAAGGAGATTTTGTATCATCTCATAGCTAATAATAATGATGATGGTCTTTAACATCCCTATATTAACTTCAACTCTCTTCTTATAATTATAGTTAAAATAAATACCTAGATTGAGGGATGTCCTAGTAGTAAATAAATGAGAGTACAATTGATTTTCCTATCTGTCATTAGGAAAGAGTTGTACAGTGTAAGTCTATTCTTCAAATTGGCCTTTATAACTTCCTTTGCCCTTTCTATGGTATCATAAAAATATTTCATCATGGGCTAATCATCCTTATTTGCTAGATGAAGTACTTTACCCAAAGGCTCATAAACTATGATTACAAACTAACAGTTAGACCAAAACTCCTTGTCTTTTATAATAAGGAAAGCAATTTTCAATTCGACAATAGACTTGGTATGCTGAGAAGCTACAAACCTATTATTGGTAAACATCGGTCACAACTCTTTCTTCATTATCACAAAACTCTATAGTGTTAGAAAGTTGATGATAAATCTAGTAACCATTGGGCGACATAAGTTCCTCCTACTAGTAAACTCCTTATTAAATTTAACACCCATACACAATTATAAATAAATTTGGATACCTTTTTTACCTTTAGCATAGTCTCTAGTATCATAGGAAACCATCTATTATCTCTAATATCTTTCAACATCAAGTCAATAGAATAAGCAGCTCACGGAGTCCAATAGAAAGAGTTATACGTATTGAACCATATAAGGTTTCGGTCATATGTTTTCATGATGAAAAAAAAAAATTATTACTATAAAAAGATAGGATGATGTAAAGTGCAAGGTCATGTATTGGAACCCAAGGTAGAAGAGTCTTCTTGAAGAAAATGAAGAATGGGACAAGCATTGAAGTGTTAAGGTGAAGATAAAGAGAAGAAAATTAAGTTTGGCTATGTTTAGGTGTATCTCGGTATGTAATCCTGAACTTGATCTTAATCAATGTATGAAAGGGCTTTCACATTTGCATTTCATATTTACTTAAACATTTACATATAGGTCTTGCATAAATATTTTAATGATTAATTAAATTTGATGATGGCATTGAAGCACTAGGAATTGGTTTAGAATACACATTAGTATAAAGTTGAATAATCAAAAGGAATATGTGTAATTTGTCTTTAAAGAATTCCTCTTAATGAGTCTAAGTATCTTGAAATATTATTTATGTGTATTTAAATGCGTTTGAGTTAAGTTTGCTTGTGAATTTTGGTTTATGGACGATTTAAGAAATGCTTGAAAAGTTTTAAAGTTATTTAAAGGATAATAGTTAAACAAATGATTAATCTTTTAGAATTTTTTTCCATTGAATTACAAACCTTTAAAATTTTTCAATTGAGTGATTATCCAATAAAAGTTTTTCAATTAAAGTAAAAACGTTAACTCTGTTAGATCTATATTAATGTAGCAAGCGGACTTTGTCACATTAGTACTCACGTGACAAAAAATGTCATGTCAATATTCACGTATACACTAAAATTCATTCAATTCGGGTTAAAATTAATTTTTTTATAAAAATAACAAGTGATTAATACACTGAAATTTTGATAGGAAGTATTGTGTAACAATTTCTAAATTTAGTTAATAAATATATAACTTACTCTTTCAAAAAACTAAAAATTATTTTATTGAAATAGAATAATTTTCAATTATATTTTTCATTATAAATAAATTTAAAATTATATTGTAAAAATTATATTTTCAATAG
>JAOXYD010027160.1:0-27935 GCA_028565735.1 Pinacopodium congolense | reverse complement strand
AGTTAAGACCTTTGTGGTCTACATTTGGATGGCTAAGTTAAAACCATGAAGGATCACTTCCTATGCATGTCCTTCTAACGCTCCCAAGCTTCATACAAATTCTCTTACTTCCACTACTAAAAAGAAACAATCTCGTTATGCAATTTAGCTAATCTATAGGGAGGTAAATAGCTTGTCAAGAACTTCTTAGTTAATTATTTCCATAAATGGATGAAACGAAGTATATTTGACTTTAACCATAGCTTTGCTCTACTATGCATTGTGAAGGAAATAGTCGCAGTCTAATAGCCTCTTCAGATACACTGTTTACCTTGAAGGTGTTACAAATTTGTAGAAAGCTAGGGATGTGGGCATTAGGGTCTTCATCTAGAAGTCTATCGAACTGCACATAATTCCTTATCATCCGTATTATCTACAATTTTATCTCAAAGCTCGTGCTCTCTACCCTGGGATTTTGTATACTTGACTTAATGCTTTGCAATAAGTGTTTTGAAAGGTCAAAAATAATTAACTATACTCGTTAACCTAACTCTCTATCCATGACATCTACTTACTGCTCTAAGACCTCAAACTTTGTGGCTCCTTCTGATTTCCTCTCTCATAATCCTCTTTTTAATATTCATTCTACTTTAGGATTTAGCTCTAGTAACTTAATAGGATGGTTAAGGGTTATACAACAAGACACCCAACATGAAAAGTTCACGAATAAACAAATAAACAAGAAATGAAAAGCTATTTAACAAAGGAATTTTTTCAAAAATTAAGAAGTGCAAAACTAGAAACAAACGAAAATAAAAGCAAAGTAAATGAGGATAGTCTAACAAAGAATGGAAAAATAGTTAATTATGGCTCTAAAAAACTTGATGTGTTTGTAACCTGCCTAAGTTTTAAACAAAAATATCCAAGAAAAACATTAACAATATCATAACACAAATAGGTAAGTGTAACCATTGATTGCATTGTAATTAAGGTGAATCCAAGAGTCGAATCCACGGGACTATTATTACTAGTGAATCTCTTTTAAAATTACCTAGTGTATGAAGTTGAAAGATGATTAATAGGTTCAATAAATAAAATAATAAAATAATGAAACTAAATTGCCTAAATAAACTCATAATAAGTCACACTCAACGATTAAGTTAGGATTCAGGTAATTAATCCTCTAGGATGCGTTTACATTCATTATTTATCTTAATTTAACTCGTTTTCTAGATTTATTAGATCGTAGATTAACTACAGTAAATCACACGTTTCTCTCTTGTTGTGCAGTCTTATTTAATTCAACAAATTAGATGATCCCTATCCTAAACTATTTATTAAATACATTAATTCACTATATGAAACCTATTGTTTTATCTAAGATTACACCCAACCTGGACATTTTTAAGCAATCCTATCTCTAGGACTTTATACCATATGTATCATTGATAGAATGAATTAAAGAATATAATGATTTCTCAATCAATCATACGTAAATCAAAACTTTGAAAACAAAGTGTACGTTTGCATTAAATTTAAATCCAAATCATTAATATCCATAAAGAATTCTAATATGAAATTTAGAAATCAGAAGTTAAATCAAGAATAATAAAGAATACTACATCTTATAATTCATTAAAACTCAAATCCTATGAAACCATTAGTTCCTACTAATTTTATGATTCATAAAAATAATCAATAAGAAGAAGGATAAAGAAAAGTTAAAAATGAATTGATATAAATCCTTGGCTCCTTAATGGTTATTGACAAAAATTCCTATCCTTAATCTTTCATTTCTTGTGTTTAAAATCTTCCTCACCTTCAAGATTATGCAAAACTCCTCTAGAGGCAGCTAAAGATTTGATTGTTCTTCCTTGAGGGTTGATTCTTAGTGTTTTAAGGTAAAAAATGGACAAATAAGGTCAAATTAGGTTAATTATGTAAGGGGGCCTCACCAAGAACACGACTGTGTTCTTGGAATGCATCATACCTACGATCCCTATCCTTTGACTGTGATTTCCTCTAGCCACAAATCACAGTCAGGAGATAGGGATTGCAACCATGATGCATTTTAGGATCACAGTTGTGATTTTGGCAAGGTCCCCTTATATAATGGCCAAAAATCACGGCCAGGGATAGGGATGATGACTTCAACACTTGGATTGCTTTTGGTCTTCTTACGATATCTCTCTCGTCTTTCATCCTTTTTCCTTGAATTTTTTTATGGAGCTTCAAAACATAATATTTTTTCTATCCAAGTTTCTTCCACATCTCTTTGAACTTGAAGGATGCATTACATTACTCTTCAAAGTCCCATAAATATAAACAAAGATAGAAAACAACTAACCAACATCTCATTCAAAGAATTAAACTTAATATGACCAATAATTACACGATTTCCCTTTAAAACTCAAATTAATCATTAAAAAATCATGCATATAGTATTTATCAATTAGGAGCTATCATAAGTCAAGATCAATCTTAAAAAATAGAAAATAAGTCAAGATGATTTGAAATGATTTCCATTTAAATTTAAAAAATGTTTCAAATCAAATTATATTTCTATTTAAAATAGGAATTCCATTTTTAATGGAATCAAAAGTCTAATCTAGTTTAATGTTTCTAAGAGTTAGAGATATTATTTTTAAATTGCAAATAAATGATTTTTTACAATTAAATGGATCTTAAAATTTTATACATATAATTTGAATATGTGTACATAAAGTGTATGCTAAATATATATGTTTGATATATTTGAATTATTGTTTAATCAAGGGTTTGTTTCACCTTTATTTTGAAGACGACAAACATCATTACTAAGTTATTTATCTAGTTTTTGTGCTTGATATGATAGGTTTGGAGAAAAAAATTCATGCAATATGTAGACTTAAAGTGAATGGTAGGGCCTTGAAGATGATGAATATGTTTTAAAATTATGTTAAATCATGTTTGAGTTGTATGAAGAAAAAGTTGATAAGGAAAGAAGCATTAATTTGACCTTGAATTTTAAAGATGAGAGATTAAGTTTAAGAGTAGAATTTGATAGGATGATATGAGTGTGATTGTGTAAATCTTCTCTTTGGTCTTAGCATTGGTTGAAAGGGATCCCATGATGCATATGCATCCATATTTAGTACTTAAAAATAGGATGCATAATTAAGAAGCGTTATATGTGTTTGTTGTGTATGAAAATTCTCTTGATGTGCATGTGAATGCATGTGTTAAGTTGTGAATGAATGAATAAATTGGTATGATTTGTGAGAATTCATTGAAGATGAATGAATTGGTATATTGCTTAACTTGGTGTGGCTTATGTGATTAAGTCTTGCATTGTATGAATTATCAAATGTTTGAGTGAATGACACTTGTATAACTTGGAAAATTGATTAAGATGATGGCTGTATGTATTAAGTTGATTGAAATTAGTTTATTAATATGTTAAGAAAATTCGGCAAATTAGATTAATTTTGTCGTATTAAGTTTGCATAACTGTGTAAAATGTATTAATATAATTTTGTTATTGATTGGTTTGTGTTGGAATATGTTTTATTGGATTAAGAATTGATTTGTATTGAGTTTGAAAATGATTGGGTCAAAGTGGGCTGAGAAAAATAGTTTTATTTTGTTGAACTAGTCAATCAATTATAAACCAATCGACCTATGAATGGTCGACTAACCTATGGAAGGTCAACTGGTAGGTGGTCGAACGACCTTGGATAGATCGACTAAATGTAGTGATATCGCATACCAATAGGCATATTCTCCAACGGTGAAGTTAGTTAATGTTTTAAGATGTTATGCGAACATTCATAACAACTAGAAAGTAATGTTTAGGTATAAATATGTTTTTTTATGTTGTTTATTAATATGAAAATATTGTAAAACATTTATAAAAAGAGATTGAGGTTTTTTGAACAATTGTGAGTGTGATTATGAATTTATGCTAAAATTGTGGGAATGTTTGTATAAGTGTTAAGTTTATTTGTGTGCTTTCATTCTTAAATACTATGTGAGTCCTTAAACACCTAGTTAAGTCTAAAGAGTGACATTTTATGAAGGTTTTTATGAGATTTGTGTGTGACAAGTATAGCTTGTGGGGTTGAAAGATTAAGAGTGAATTTTTTTGAGAGGCTATTCATGAGCCTTGATAGAATTGAAATATGTTAAGTTTTCATATGCATTTTAATGTCGTTTCAATCCTATTTTTGTATTTAAATGTTTAAAATGTGTTCCTTTTGAATTTGCATGTAGATTTAATCGTGGAACACAAATATAAGTTAAAAGGAAGAAGTTTGGAAGTGGTTTAGAGCAAAAATGGAACAATGCCTTGGATTCTACACCATATACAGTGGGTCCAGCCAACTCGCTGTATACCTTTGGATTCTAGAACCAATATGATGGGTTGCCAGCTCGTCGTATTGCTTAATCTACCCGTCGTATTGGTCTTTAGTAGCAAAAATTTAAGGGAAGCATGGTCTTTTCACTCCTAAATGTCTCCAAACCCTAGAGAGGCATATAAAAGAAAAAAAGTTGAGGCATAAGCCTGCATTCTACAGTAGCCACTCATCCTCTTAGAGAATCATCTTGTTTTCCTCATTTTCTTAGGTCCTAGTGTTAGTTTTCTTTCTTTTTTCATATTATTTTAAATCTTGGCCTTACATTGCATGTTTAGATGTTGATTTCCTTCTGTTCTTATAGTTTTTGTTGCTATTTATGTATTTTCATTTACTTTTATTGTTATTTCATTTAGATCTTGTTATTTATTTAGGAAATGCTTTATTTTTGTTAATGTATTGTGATTTACTTTATTTTACAACAAGGTGGCCTAGAATTTGGTTCACAATGATGGTCAAACTGAAATGACTGACTAGGAGAGAAAGATGGTTCAATATGAGATGAATGGTGCGATGCATTATCAGGGCAAGAGAATGAATGATCAAACTTATAGGATTCATGATATGCATTGTGATTTGCCTAATTACCTACTTCTTCTTCTGACTCATACCATTGGCAACTTTGCTAATGATCATATTGGCCTTACATTTTTAAACACCTAAAAACTAGGCACTAAAAGATGTTTAAACACCCAAACTAAAGGAAAAAGAAACACAAAAAACAAAGACCACAGACAAAAAAAAAAGTACTTAATATAAACAATATATAAACCCTAGAGTAATTGACACCAATGTATTCCTAATATAACACAATGTTCAATTCCTTAGAAAAAATGCAGAAAACTTGCTGGGTTGATTTGGTGTCACTAATTTAGCTCAAATAAATCAATCAATTAACATACAAATCAAATTAAAAAACAAACTAACTTCAAGGCAGTTTACTAGTCCCAAGTAATAAAGTGGAGCATATTTAAGACTCCAAAATGTCGAACCCATAAAGAACTGATTTGCATGACTACTAAGGTAATCGGATTACAATTATCTAAGGGGACTCAATGTTTAAAATTGGAAATTAATTTAACTAAAAAGAACCTAAAAAACTTCCATCTTTGTAATTGAACTCCAAATTGTCTAAGGATTACCAATTGATTGAATGGCTAAGGATTAGGTCTAAATAGATTAAGTATATTATGAAATGGATTAGAATTTCTAATCTATGTCCTTCATTAAATCAAGACAAAGCTATGGTCAAGTCATTTCCTTTTCTCTAACATTCGTAGTTTATGGTTTAGTCTACTTATAAATCAGTAGGAAATAGGCTTAAAGTTTAAGAAGTTAAGAAGTTTCTAATCCTAAATTCATAATCAAGATTAGTAACCTCATGATTTCTCCAATCAATGGTCATGTATTGATTAAAATCAAGCTATTTATGGATTTTTCCAATGAATTAAGTGTTTGGTCGTCTACTTAATCATCTAAGCTCATATCTTGAGTGATCAAATCAATATATTCTTTATGATCTCACATAAACAAAGATTACCATCCAACCATACGATAAACACCCACTCAAGTCATTCAAGAACCCGTCCCTAGCTAGAATTTAGTTAAATACATCATAAATAAACTAGAAATTTCAGATTGAATCAAAACAGCCCATGTTCTTACCATAATTGAACAAAGAAATGAAAAACAAGAGAATTAATGTTTAGGAAGCACTAAATGTTGGAATAAATCAATAGATAGTGCCCCTCCCCCCCTAACACATTTATGAATTCCTTTGAATCCTTAAAACAAACTAAAATTACAATATACAAAGGTTGGAAAGGAAAATGAAAAAAATAATAAAAAAAATAAAGGAAAGAAGAAGAGAATATGATGTTTGATCTATATTCTCCCTTTAAATCCATCCTAATAGCAACAAAATTGATATATGGAGCTCTATTTATATGTTTAGGACACGTTGGATGAAAATGAAGCAAGTTGCAGGTAGTGGAGAGGTAAGTTGTAGCTAATTTCCACGTTATAAGTACCGAAATGGAAATTAAGAGACGCATAATAGTAGGCTATATAGGCATCATTACGGTCCTCTGCTTCAAGAATAATACAATTTGTTAAATGACCATTATGGTGGGCTATTGAGGTCACAGTAACAGTCCTTCAACTTGACATTTTTGCTGAAAATTCAATATTTTCTCAACTTTTTGGCTTCCATCTGCATTGTACAAAATTTATAAACATAATTAAGCATTTAATATGAAATTGGAAGTAATGTACATTAAATTGGATTAAATTGAGATAAAAATGCATTGAAATAGAGGCCTAATGTGTTGCTACTTACTCCAATGATACTTCAAGCGAAGACTTTAAAGGATCAGGATGAAAAAAGGTTAGCAACCTCCCAATAGAGCACAACTAGAGGACTCAACAACAACTTGATCAAATAAGAGCACAACTAGAGGACTCAACAACAACTTGATCAAATAAACGAGCATTGAAAATGGTTTCTCTCCAATAGTTCTACCTTGCTAAGAAGATCCATAAATGATGGAAGTTGCAAGGACTCCACGTGCCATCTCCAACACTATCGCCCACACCCTCTCCATAAGCTTTCTTACCCTCTTTTTGTTTATTTATTGTTTGTTTGTTTATTTGTTTTGTGTTTTGTGTTTTGTGAATTGCTTGTTTCATGGCTTTAATTTGGTGTTGTCTTCACACATTGAGGATAATGTCTCCTTCAATTATGGGGCGGTAGTCTTTGTGGCAACTTTTGTGTTTGTTTTTACATTTACCATGCATGTTAGGTTATTAGTATTAGGTGTGTGAAGTTCTTTGCACTTGAATCTTTGTGATGAATGCATTATAATGAAATCCTATCATTATAGTAAGATTAAATGTATGCTTGAAATCGAATTAGGCCACTTGGATAGAAGATGAATCATGTTGATTGATTAAAGCAGTTTTTGGAAAAGCATACTCAGAAGTTGATGCTTGAGAGATTAGGTAATTTGTAGAAACATCATGGACTTTCCATTGAGCCTATGTCAGGAATTTAGCCTATATGATTCCATTCCAATTTCCAAAGTCATTTCATTTTCCTTGTGCGTTAGATATTTCCTTAGGTGATTACCTTCAGAACTTGGTCTAAACTAATTTTAATATACTTTATGTTTGCTGGATGGAAATGATTAAGGCCCTCTTCTTTTAACCCTTAGCTTAAATGACCTACCTATGTCATTATCCCTTGCAAAACCCTTTGATCCTTTAAACTTTTTTTTTGTTGAAGAAAAAACCCATTTTAAAGCATGAAACCCCATTAGCCTTACCTATTCACAAGTTAAAAAAGTGCTAAGTGACCATTAGTTTGTGATTTTTAGCTCCATTTTTTAGATGATTTAAGCAGTGCTTCTGCTTATAGTATATGCATTTAGTTTCTTTTTTTGTTTCCTTTCTATTATTAAGAAAAAAAAAGAAAAAGAAAAAAGAAGAAAAATCTAAGAAAGAAAAAAGAAGAAAAAATTAAAGAAAAGAAAAGAAAAGAATCACATGTAATAGTAACAATAAGTGTTGAGTAGTTAGTATATTTACATGTATATCTTAGATGTACATTTTGTTGTCCCTTGTGCATATAGTGCTTTATGAATGTTTATGAAGAACCCCTCAAATGCCTTTTTTTACCCACCTTAGTTGTAGCCCCATTAGAACCTTAAACAAAGTCCTTTGATTTATTGTAGCAGGTAATTGGTGTGCAAGACAATTGGTGTATTTGCAAACCTATGGTAGTGTGATTCCCTATAGGAAGTCTTGAGCAAAACACTAACCCTTATATGCTGAGTGAAATGAAGGAATCCCATGAGAAAAATACATTATGAGTTTATGCTCGCCTTTCAATGATAGTATCATAAGTTGGGTTTTTTTATGTGTATTGATGAAAACTAGTTATGATATCTGTAGTAACTTAACATTCGAGTTGACTAAAGTTTGAAGGATTGCATGCACTTTATCTCTGTTAAGATGAATTGATAGGATGTTGTGGTTGTGTTTGATTTTGCTTGAAGACAAGCAAAGGTTTAAGTGTGGGGAAGTTTGATAAGTGTTCTTTAAGTTTTATTTCTAGGTTGTTTCTTTGTGTTTTAAGTGTTCCTTTGTGTGTTTTTGCTTTAGTTATTTGGATCTTTTGCATCTTTTCATGATCTTTGATTTCTTTATCTAGTGTTTGATGGCGGATTTTGAGCTTTTTTGAGGAATAAATTGATGCATATTTGTGGTTGGTTTCACAAATAACATAATTTTAGCATTGAATATTTTATTAGTGACTTGGTTGAGCCATTACGCATTCTTTCAAAGCTTAGATGATCATGATATTTAGAGGAAGATAGATCAACATATAAGGAGGTTGAAGTTAAAATTTGAAGTCAATTGGAGTCATGGTGAAGTAGTTATGGCTAAAAGAGTGGAGGATGTAGAGAGTTATCAAAGTGCAATACGCGATCGTGCTTATGCATGATAGTGACATCCTTTAAATGACAACTTTCTATCACCCTCGTGCACAAGCAAAAGGATGGCAGTGGAGCTGATCTTTAGATGAGTTAAACATGAGATTTTAGGTGTTGGGACCCTTCTTTAGACTTATATAGGGGCACAAAATCTTAGGAGCTTCCAAAAATCCTCAGGGCATATCCAAATGAGGCAACTTTGAGCATTTTGATGGACACCTAAAATAAGAAACACCATTTTCCTTAAGAAACACAAAGACACTTCAACATCTAGTTTTTCCAGATCTCTTGGAGTTAAGAGGAGACTTTCAAGGGTTTATCTATTTGATTCTTTCATATCTTTATTTTTTTGTAGTATGAAAACTTGAACGTTAGTGGATTTATTGTTATTATGAGTGGCTAAACATTTTATAAGAGTTAATCTTGAACTATTTTGAGAACCTTATTCTTATTGATTCAATGAATGGACGCTTATTGTGTTTATTATGCATATACCTTGCAATGGATTGAGAAAGTGAACTTTTGAATTTATGTTAGTAGTTGAAGAGAGATTTTGGTTAATTTTTAGATTGTCTCTAGGATTGTTTAACATCTAGTTGAATGGTTAGGAAAGGTTGTGTAACATTAGAGACAGCATAATCGATTCTATCTTATTTTAACTAGGGACAAATACTTACACCTTGAGAGAGTGTAATTAAATTTTAGAAAATTTTAGGTCAAGCATAATTTAATCAATAAGATAAGAAGGAAGCAAAATAGGGATAGAAGTGACTCCTATTCTTAAACATTGGTTATCAATTCTTGCACCTTGTCTCAATTGATTGTCCATTACTAGTTTGTTTTATTTTATTTTATTTTCTAGTTTTTAGCATTCGAAATTATTCTTTAAACAAAGTATAACTTGAATTAAGTGGTGACTAAATGCAATCCTTGTGGGATGATATCCGTTTATACTATAAGTTATGATCTATGAACTTGGGGTATTTAGCATAAAATAAGTTGAGTTTTACCATAAACAATAGAGATTTGTCTTAATTTCACAATGATACCATGGATTAGGCATCAGAAACTTTAAAAACTCAATTGGATCATTAAAAACCTAAAATTTAGCCATTCATTTACATTTGGTAATCTTTAGAAATAATCTTAATCTTCTTTGCATAAATTGCACTTTTAGTTTAATTTAGTTGTATTTCAATATTAAAATCTATCAATTGGAGCCCTTTAGATAATTTGAATTCAACTGACCTAATAGTAATAGTATTTTCTCACGTGGAATCCACACTTTGAACTTGTTTAAGAATCCACTATATTGCTTATTAATAGGTGAACTTTCCTTAAAATTTAGTCTTAATTTATTTACATTAATCATAAGAAACCAAACCAACAAAACAAAATTTTAGAAGACATAACCAAGAATTAAAGAGTAGGGAATGAGTTGTATTTTAGTTCCGTTGGAGCTAAGATAACATTTAAGAACTTATGAACCATTCAAGAGCATTTCTTGGGTGTTTCCTAAACTTAAAACTCATTATTTACCTTTTTATTTATGTCTAAATTTAAGTATGTTACTTAAGATGCGTATTCTGTTTACCTTGGTTAATATGTGTGGCTAAATCGTTTTCTAGCAAAGGATTGGTGCATAAATGAGTTAATTGAGCTTTTGTTCATGTTTAAGGGACTGAGTTTTATTTCTTAATGGGCTGAATGATTTTTTTTTAGGTTGGCTACTTAAAAAAGGATTAATCAATATTCTAAAATTTGAGAAATCTATCTAGGTTGTCGGATGAATCAATAAACAACATAATATGATCTTAGCATAAACAAAGCTTAATAAATTATAAGAGTCTCAATTATGAGATTAGAGTTCCAAGATTTAAACTTCTTAATCTTCAAGCTCGTGAACTTAATTTGATGAATGACAAAATTTCAAATTAGGATTAATAGATAAAAGACACAGTCTTAACCATAGCTTTGTCTTGAAATTGTGAAGTTGCTCTAAATCAGTCACGATAAATGTTAATTGCTTAATTAATTCATTGAAAACCTAATCCTTATCTAATTTCTCTAACTTGGTAAAATTTTAAAGTAATTAAATGTAATTTGCATTGTTTAAAATAAGGTTAGGTTAAATTAATATCTTTGAGCTCTTTAATTCATCAATTTTCTCTTCTTAAATAATTGTAAGCTAATTAACCTAGTATTTTTTTAGCTTAGGCAAAATGGACCATACCATGCAAAATGAAGTCCCCTAAATGAATTCTCCTTGCCATCAGTAAAATATAAAGAAATTAAAGGTCATCTAAGCCTAAAGTGGTGTAGGGACCAATCGAGGAAACAAAGTTTTGTTTTATAAACAAATGATGAAAGTAAGTGATTGCATTCAATTCCCTAACATCATTAGGTTCTCTAATAATACTCTCCTCACTAGGTAGCTCAAAAACATTCTTCACTTTGGTGGCAATAGTATAGGGAGAGTTGCTTTGCTTAATTAAATAGTTTTAGTAAGAATAATGTTTTAAATGAGAATGCCTAAGATTTCGTTTAAAAGGTTCATACAAACGAATGTTAACTCCTTGTACCTTTTAGTAGATATGATATTCATTACCTACTCAATGCTCTCTACCATTATTGTAGAAGAGTCTAGCAATAGTAGGGAAAATTTTTGGAAGAAGAATAAGTAGATGTTCCCACCCTTGATCTTTGAATAATTGAACTACCCATATTATTTATAATGGTCTAAGATGAGAAGTTAATTAGTTAGTTTTCATAAAACTCTTTAGATGTATAGTTAAGGAGCTGAGGTGACTCAATTTTAAATATTCATTTTTTTATCAATTTGATGATCTCTTACTCCTAAATGAATAACCACATCAAGCCCTAATTATGATATAAAAAAAAGAAAATTTGGAGAACCTTAATTAAAGCATTAAGAATAAAGATAATCTTGGAATCCTAAGAAGGATCTAAGGATGAAATTTAAGAATGGGTATCAAAATGATTATGGTCAATAATAACCTAATGGAAATATCAATAAAATTTGGTGAAACTAGTTAAGGAATTATTGAAAAAGGAAGGGACTTTTGATTAACAAGAAATGAAAGGTTTTGGAAATTTTTTTTGAAAAATATAGCATTGGGTCAAGAGAAACAAAATGAAGCAGATGATTAAGCACTAAAGAAGTGTGCTCTCTTTTAGTAAAGAGACTTTCACCGAAGGTAGATTTTTTACTGTGAAGTAGAGAGGAAACAATTTGATAGAGAGGGAGACAGAGTTTTTAAACTTGATCAATTATCAACCATGAGATTAATTCATTAATCGATCACTAACTAGTTGATCAATATATGAAACTAGTTGACCATTATCTTAAAAATGCACAATTTTGCACATATGTTCCAAAACTGAATAAATTAACTCATAGCATGTATTAATTAGTAAAAATTAACCATAAATTAGTTTAAACTAAAATGTTCATCATTAAAAAATATTGAAGCCATTTAAACCATCAAGTATCTGTTAATTTGATCATCGAGGACTTTAAGCATCAATCTGTTTCAAATATAGTATTACTCTGGGTGCAGAGCCTCCCCTATCTGTAGCTGTGTCTTCTCCTCCTAAAGCTTCTTCTTGGCATTGGAAGACTTAAACACAGGAATTCGATGAGTCTGTTAGTGAGTAAGCTCTTTGTTACTAAGTTCTGACAGCTCTGGTATTGTTAACCCTCCAATACATATTTTGAAAGTTAGAGCTTACAAGAGTGAACCTTTTCTCAATGGTTTTTTCTTAGAAAAATATCTTGCTTTTCCTTTTGTTTAACATTGGTCTAATTATAATTGGAAGTAGGCTAGTCTCTCAAATGCCATGATTGTTGAAGATAATCTCTTCCTCTTCAAATTTGAATCCTCTTAGTAGGCTGCATAAGTGGTTCTGTTTGGCCCTTGGCATGTTTACAATGTGCCTCTTTTAATTCAACATTAGAAACCTGGTACTAAACTTAATGAGCTTCGAAAATGATCGTTACTATTAAGATGAATTTTCATAAAGTTTCAATTAAGTACTAGAAAACAACTAGATTAAGCTATCATGCCATCTCTATTGGTCAACTCCTTTATTTGGACTCTTACACTGCTAGAATGTAATGAGCCAACTTTGCTAGAATTTTTGTTCTAGTTGATATCACCCATGCTCTCTCTGAAACAATTCCTATTCATATGTTAGATGGTCATATTGAGAAATTTCAGGATTATTTAACAGTTTCCTATTTAAGGATACCTCGCTCTTGATTTGTTTGGAGACCTACTAAAAGGCTCTTTCGAATGGGCGGTTATAATGAACTACTGCAATTAGATCAAGACCCCTCCTACAACTTGGATGACCCTACATTTCCTATTATTAAACCTATTCAGTTGACTCATATTGTGGTTACTTATTCTAATCCTACTCCTATTGTAGTTTAGACTTCTCCATTCACTATGACTGAATCGACTATTGGTCCTAGTGATCCCCTCCCCTCTCCTTCCATCATTCCTACCTATGTGACTTTAGAGGTATAAGAAACAACTCCTAATGAGTTTCCTAATATCTCCACTCCTGATCCAAAAGTTTTAAAGACTATTGATACGTCAAAATAGGATTTGAAGCATCATATGAGCTGATTGGTAAATGTAATGCAGATAACACTACAATTGATATAGTATTTGTTAAGCATATTCAATTCCATGCTGATCCTACTTCTGAATACAGTCATGAAATCCTGAATGAAGTGCAAAGTGAAGGCATAGAGGTGTCTACTAGTACAATTAGGGATAAATCCAAAAGTAAGAAGAATGCCTCTTCTTCCCCTACTCATTCCTCCTGTCCATAATTTTTTGGAATTTACACGAGGCTAATGATCCCACTAAAATGATGGTTGTCCAAAACTTTATCTCTAGTCATAAGCCAAGCATAGTTGACCCTTTAGAAAATAAATTGTTTGCTGCTAAGTGCCAGCAACTTCCTTTTGTCAAACCTCATTGGCATCTCATCACCAATCACTTACTTCATCATTACGACATGTTGTTATTTGCTTTTAACACCACAGTTTTTGCTATTAACCCTGTAAACATAATAGGACAACTTATCCACCTAAAGGTGCAACCTAAAAGAGGAGGTTATGAGTGTTTTTTTTTGCCACTTTTGTCTACGCACATAATCATGGACTTCAGCGTGCTCCCCTCTGGCATAACTAAAATCAGCTAGTAGGATCCATCAAGGATCATTGGATAATTCTTGGTGACTTGAACTGCATTCTTTGGCTAAAGAAAGCTAATGGCATTAACTCTTAACCTTAAACTTGTGATAAGTTTAAAGGTTGCATTTTTGATATTAGGGTTACTAACCTTAGTCAGGTGCATGATTTTTTCACTTGGAACAATCAGAGGCCAAGCTAGCATAATATTACGAAAAAATTGGATCGTGCATTGGTTAACTTTCAATGGCTATTTACATTCTAATCCAACAAAGCTCACTTCTCAACCCTTTTAAGATCATGATCACAACCATATTATCCTCCAAGAGATTTTGATTAATCATAAACATGTCTATCCTTTTCAATTTAGCAATGACTTGATTAAAGTTGCAGGCTTCTCTTAAACATTCAATAGGGATATGTTGTTATCCATTCAAGGCTTGAAAATGTACCAATATATAGGGAAGATCGAGGCGATCAAGAAAAAGCTGAAAGTTTTGAATACATATCAAGTTCGCAAAACTTATCTTGTTGTTTCTTAGGCTCATGATAGGCTATAATATACTGGGAAATTATTATCTAATTTACCTAGAGATGTTTAATTCAAGCAGCAGAAAAAGGCAACCCTTCCTGCTTATAACCAAGCCTTAAATCACCATTATATTTTTCTTAAGCATCGTTCCCATATTCAGTGGATGAGAGAAGGGGAAGAAAACACTAAATATTTTTATGCTAAAGTTCTTGCTAGAAGGAATATGAATCGTATTCACTAACTTATTAATCGTAATGGATGCACTCTAAAATCACAGGTATAACTCTCCGATGAAATCACTTAGTAGTTTTGACTATTTTATTCCTCATTTTCCACCTACAGGTCTTCAGCTCAATCTCTTTAAGATTTGTTTCCAGTTCAACTTTTAGCTCAGGGCAAATCCCTTCTCCTTCAATCTTTCACTAATGTAGACATAAAAGTTGTTATGTTTTCCCTCAAGCTTTTTAAGGATCTAGGGCCTGATGACTTTAATGATTTCTTTTTTCAGGATACCTGGCGTCAAACTAGATGCATGGTGCTAGAGGCAATCCATGAATTCTTTCGTTTTGGCAGGCTTTTAGGAGAGCTTAATCCGACTTTTGTCAAACTGGTGCCTAAGGTTTCAACTCCCAAATTTGTGAAGGAATTGCATCCCATCTCTTACTATAGCTTCATATACAAAGTCATCTCCAAGCTATTGGCAAATTCTTAAACTAACTCTCTCACCACATATTCATCCTACTCAAGGTGCATCTATGAATGATCGATCCATTGGTGATAATATCTTACTATATCAAGACCTCTTTAAGAACTATGATAGGAAGTAATCTCAAGTCAATTGTGCCATCACAATTAACTTTGAGAAAGCTTATGATACTATTGAACGGCATCTCATTCTTAATGCCATGAATGCTCTTAGTTTCCCTAGTATTTTAATTAGGTGGATTGAGCAGTGTCTCACTATTGTCTCTTACCGTATCTCAGTAAATGGGAAATCTTTTGACCTGATCAAAAGCTTAAGAGGAGTTAGATAAGGTGATGCACTCTCACCTTACTTGTTTCCCTTCATACAAAATTCCTGATGCGCATCTTAATCAAGGTTGTTCAGTAGGACACATCCTTCAAATTCCACTCCAAGTGCAAGGATCTTCGGATTTGTTTTCTATCTTTCACTGATGACCTTATTATATTTTCTACGGAAGACCCTGCTTCTATTAACTGCTGTATGGCTAGCCTCCTTTCCTTTCAAGTCCTTTCTCACTTAGGGCTCAATAAGGATAAGAGCCAACTCTTCTTAAGTAAGACAACATCCCCAATTTGCCACTAGATATCCTTCATTACTAGTATTAACTTGATCAGCTTACCCTTTACTTATTTAAGCCTTTTGATATCTTCTAAGAAACTAGTTCGAGAAGATTTTTCACCACCTCATTGAAAAATTCAAGCCTAACTGTCATCTAAGTGTAGCAAGAAATTTCCACTGCAGGAAGAATCTAGCTCCACAAATAAGTTATTAATAGTATGCGTACCAATTGGTTCTCACACATCATCCTTCCCATACATACTATTAAATCCATTGAATGGTTAATCAAATGCTTTCTATTGTCTGGAGCTTGCTCCCCTAAAAGAAATGAAGCCTTCTCATGCATAAGTTTATTAAGCTTTAAATGACTACTATGATGTTTTTCCATAATTACATCCCTCTACAATCAAGACTGCTCATACTAGCTTCATGTTTCATAGTATCTCTGTAGATACATTCATCTGGACAATCCATCTAACTGGGAAATTTTTGGATCATTAAAGTAAAGGTCTTCTTCGGTTTCATCAATTGAAAATTATATGGCTTCATCTTGTCTGGTTTCAACACCCCATTCCCAAGGCTTTAGTGAAACTTTAGCTTGCTCTCTATGGAAGAAATAAAACAACAAATGCTTATCCAAATTTCTAAGTATCTCTTCTTTATGCCCTCTTTGCTATCTTCGTATAGAAACCCAAAACCACCTCTTCTTTAAATGCATCTATTCCACACAACTCTGGGCATCTATATAAAAACTTTGTTGTATCACCTATCTAATTTACAAGGCATCATGGACTGACTTCTTGTTTAAAATTGGATGGCTAGAACTGATTTTAGCATCTGAAATGCAATACACGTATCTTTCAAAACACTTCAACCTCGATTGGAGATTACATATATCAGGCACATTATAGCATCCCTCTACAAATTCTTGCTCACCTCTTTCAAGATTTGTGCGGTGTAATATTTAAAAATAGATGGCAACTTTTAAATTGATCTTTTTCAGATCTTTTATTGCGATATCCTTTATCTAGTTAGTCTATCTCTTTGATTTTTATACGATTATGTTTTCTGTTGATCCTATTTCCATTTCTATCAGTTTCCTTTTGTTGTTTTTGTCTTGAAGGGCTTTCGCGTCTCTTTGTAGTTACCTTACAATTATTTTAATTATATCTACTTTTATTTAAAAATAAACATGTACATCCCTTTATTTATATATATATCATCAATTGTCGTTCGATTTTTCTTTCCTCAGTTGGTTTAAAATATGTCTTAGTGATTATCCTTTTTTAAGATACCATTCATGTAAATTAACCTAAAAAATAAAATTAAGTCTTTGGTTCCCTCATTAACATGGGCCCCAAGGAGTTAGTTGCATTCTTACCATTCCAACCTCTTGGTATAACATTCCAACAACTTCATCTATCATAATAAATCCTCTCTACATGTCCGTAATATCCACAATTGTTGTCAAGAAAAGCTATATGGCTCCTATATTTATGCCTAAATTCATTTCTAGGTCTTTATTACTATCATTATATCTACCATATAGTACTCTTTAGTGTCTTGTGTAAATACTATATATGTATGAATAATAACCTTTCTGGGGTTGTGTCATACTTAAGGGTGATTTTTTTTCATATGCCCTGAATTCGTCATCCATCTTAATTTCTTTTACAAAAGCGGTCTTAACAATTGATGGTGAGTTCTTACTAATGTATCCTATACCATGTTTAATATTTAAAAGTCTTTGTGCTCCTAGCATCAATTCTAGTTTTTCATTGCCTTTTGTAAATTTGGTTAATAATTCCTTAAAGGATTCTATCTATCTTTTTAAGGATTTGTTCTTATTTAGTGGTTTTTGCGTACCATCCTTATCTAATCTCTTTAATTGCAGTCCACGTTTAAGTTCCTCATTTTCTAACTTGCATTCATCTAATAATTTGAAAGCTTCTCTATATTTTGTAGATTATTTCTTCTTTTTCTCAGTCAAAATTTTTGAGTATTCTACTAACTTATCATAAGTAAATTCTATAACATATTCATTATCACCATGAAAAGCAGAGTAAGGTGCTACCTTATCACATGCCATAAAGAACATATGAGTCACTTCATCTTCAATTTCAAGCTCACTAATTTCATCCGATGTAGCTTTTAGTGCCTTGTTCTTTTTATCTTACCTTCCTTCTTTTCTTTTTTCTAATTTTCTTTACGAAGTCGGGTATTGTGACTTATTGCTTCTAAAAAATTACTTTAATTTAATTTACATTTAGAATTGTAGCTATCTCCTTTAAATTCCATTCTTGATTTTGATATCTTCTTCTTTAGGAAAATTTTGAAACTCTTTGTTAATAGTTTTATATCCTCATCATCACCTCCACTTACGGAGGCTTCATCGTCACTATACTCCTCCCCTAATACCTTAAATTCAATATTATTTTTCTTTTAAGTGCTCTCCTCCTTTTAGGTCTCCTCTAGCCTGGTCTCATAAGTTAGGAGGGATCCTATTAGCTCCTCTAGGGGACATTAACCTCTTTTTACTTTTATATTGTTGTTACTTTCACCTCTTATGACTTTGGTAAAGGCCTAAGTATCTTTCTCATTAATTTCATATTCGTATAAGTTTTTCCTAAAGATTTAAGAGTATTGATATTATCAATAAGTCTAGTATATATATAGAATATACTCTCATCATGTATCATATAGAGGAGTACATATTAATGGCTTAATATGCTTACTTTACTATCTTAACTTGTTTAATTCCTTCATGGATAAATTTTAAAGTGTGCCAATTTTATGGGCAGCTTTAAACATAAGATAATGTATTAAATTCATTTCTTCCTAAGCATAAAAAGGATGTGTATGGCCTTATTATTTAGAGACATTAATCTCTTATCATTGCTATCCCATTGTTTCTTCTTTTTTGTTACCTTTTTTATCTTTTACAATTTTAGTAGGTACATGAGGTCCATTAGAAACTATTTCCTATAAGTTCTCGTTCTATGATAATAAGAAAAATATTATCATATTTTTCTGATATAGGTAGTGATTGCCATCAAAGTAAGGTGTTCAACTAATATTTTGGCCTGCAACATTGATGGATAGGATAAATGTGTTCATAGATGCCCTATGGAATAAATCCTATGTAACAACCAGGCTTTTATATCACTTATTAGTCACTAAATGGCACTTAGGAGGGGAGGGTTGAATCAGGTGCTCTAAATTCTCAATGTCTTTTTAGAGATAAAATTATCCTTTTAACAAAAATGCAGAAATAAAAAAATTAACATACAATAAATAATGTGAATTGAAATTAAATAAAGATAAGAAAATAAAAGAGATAAGGTAAGAGTAATGCAAACCAATTCATAGTGGGTTAGTTTCCAACTACAGAGCAACATCTACATCCAAATACCTTGTTGGGAATTTCATTATCACAATGGTTACAATACAACAATTCCTTCCTTTTTCTCACGATCTATGGTAACTCTTAAAATTTTTCAATCTCATAATAACACTTTCGTAAAAATAAAATTTATAAGGTTACTTAATTGACTCGCACAAAGTGTTTTAAGAAGGCTATTAATAACACTAAAATGAATGCTTCAAACTTCACCAAAAACACACCAAAACCAACCAAATAATCACCTAAATGCTCAAACCACTTGATTGGATGTTTTACACGCTTCTTGATGCACATCACATCTGTAAATAACATCATAACACACTTATTTATGTTAAAATTCCACCAACTTGTTATTTATAGCCATTTGTACTCATTAATTAACGGTAAATTCATTTTATAATTAGTTTTTAGTCATTGTAGTCTAATTCTCAAAACCACCAGTCAACTAATCACAGATAGGGATGTGTTTTATCATTTTTTATTATGTCACTTCACTAAGATTCATCCCTAATTTTGACGAAAAAGTACTCAAATTGTGTTTAATTTATGTTGAATAATAGATTGAAAAAGTTGATACTTATTCTAGATGAATTAGAGATATTTGTGAAGAAATTGGAGCATGTTGAATTGAAGGTATAGTGGTTGGAAAATGGAGAGCTAATTTGGATATTCAGTCGACTGAAGCTGCAAGGTTAGACCGACCTTCATCAATGAGTTGACTAATGATTATGATATGTTGATAGAATTCCCTGGGATAACAGAAAAGAGAGAGAGAGAGAGAGAACAAAAAGGTCTTTTCCTGAATGCATCTAAATTGGAAGGATATAAAAGTAGCAATAATATTGAGTTCTTTCGTCTTCTTTCCTTTATTTTTCATTAGTTTTCATGTTCTTTAGCTAATGTTTCATTTCCAGTAGTTTTAATTCCCTGTTTCGGTTATGCAAATTTGCATTTCCAATCATTGAATGATTTCCTTTATATAATCACGTTTTTATATGTTGTAGTATGATTTGAGTGATGGTTTGATGGATTTTTTGGTTATTTCTATTAAATATTGTAATGAACATTGATTTTATATAAATGAATGATTTTTTTTCAATTTCCGGCATTGATTTCACAATTATAAACTTGGCCTTTTTTTTTTTCAAATTTTTTTAATGGAATTTTAGCTTATGTGACAATCTATTCTATGGGTTTTCATTTATTCTTGATGCTTTTGGTTAGTCTATGCATGTTAAGTGGGCATGAGGCACGCTCTTAGACTTTAAATTGCTTAATCTCAAATTTTGCTATTAATTAGTGTGTTGGATTTTTGTGTTGGTTTTGGTTTTAGGAATTTTTAGTTTGAATTAAGTGATTGCTAGCATAAATATCTTGAATTTGCCTTGGATTAAGTATTGAATTGTGGTTTTCAATACTATTATAATATTTTCCACCCTTGGTTTTCCTTTAAATTAAGTATGGATCTTATTTCTTTTATGTCAATTTTGCTTAATTTAGGCATGCATGGTTAGTTTCATAAGGGCTTGAAGATACAAGAGGGACAAAGGGGTGATTAATTGTGAGAATGTGATTGGATGTTGCTTGATTTGGTGGTTTTAGTCTTAAGTTGGTTTGGGAATTTGGGTAAATGTAACTTCCTAATTGGAAAGCTAGGTTTGATCTTGTGATACATAATAGTCCATAGCGATTATCGACCATAGCAATAAGCTAGTTGGATTTTTAGCAGACTTAATTGACTAATCTAGGATCTCGTATCTTTAGGTTACACTTTCTGAACTTGTGAGTTAGTGGCCTAAGTTAGTAATTCCTTGAAAGCTAATGCTTATCCACTAATAAATTTACAGAGCTTGTTATGAGTTATGGTGGAGATAGGGTTATTTCTAGAGCTTGTTAGATTTACCTAATTACGAACAACTTAGGATTTGTGGGCTTATTAAAATCTATAGGCTAGCTCCTTAGCTAGAGCCCTTTTCTTTTCTAAATTTGAGGATCACTAGTTTTCCTAGAATCCTGAGTATACCTTCTACTTTCTTCTTCAATATTGCTAGTAGTCATTTCGTATTTTCTTTGTTTTTTTTCTTCTTCTTGATTTCATTTCTTGCACCATAGCTTAGTTTAATTTCATCACTTCAGAGGTTTTTGTTTTCTTTTTCTTTGCAACATTTTAAATAGTGGCAACATTCTAGTTCCTTGTGGTTCGACCTTATCTTACCATCTACCACATTGTAAGGTCTAGTTAGGTATTATTATTTGATAGTTAGTGACAAACTATCAATCAGATACAATATTCAACTAATCATAGGTTGACCAGTGCCTTCAAGTGGTTGACTAGTAAGCATAAAAATCACACACTAGTTGACCAATCTCACCAAGTGGTGGAATGGTTTTTAATATAACTTGAACAAATTTTCACACATTTAGCCTAAAAAAAATCCCAACCTCTCTGGAACCTACTTTAACACTCACATTCATTAAAGAACTTTGTTAAAATCATTTATATGTTTTAAGAGGATCATTTTAAGATAATTCTCCCTACAATTCTTCTTGATTATGAAAAATATATGTAAAAAAAAGTATGCTTTCACATGAATTGAGCCCTTTAAAATACCATAGAAGGGTCAAGAAAGAGTACATTAAAAATTAGAAAATGAAACCTATTCAAATTACTATATTGATCTTAAAAATTGTTTCTTTTCTACTTGTTCAAAATATGTTCCATCTACGCTTTAAGACTCTCAAACATATGTCTTCAAACACAATTTTCTAAAATATAAAACAAAATAAGCACTTTAGTAACATGATGGGTTTGTTTTCTTTAAAATGAAGGTGGAATCACCCTTATTTCAATATAATCTAATTGATATGAAGAACACTAAACAATTCAAGAGCATATCTAATAAAATATCATACTCCCTTACACCACACATAAATTAAATAATATCTACAATGATCATATAAAATACCGTACTCTTTTACAATAATTCAAATAGTTGTTATAAGAATGAAAGCTCAATAATGGTGTTGGGGACTAGATTAGGAGCAAATGGATAGCTCAGAACCAGGATAAATCATAGTGTATTATCTCCTCTCTTTTTATCTTTATTTTTTAATCTATATTATCTGATTGATTGTTTTGGGTAAATTTATTTAAGTTTCTACATTTATTTTTGTTGTGTGAAAGAATTTATTTATGTACACTAATTCTCCCCCTCTCAGTGTGATATCTATCCCAATAATAGGTATCAGAGCAAGTCTCACAACTAGATTAATTTCAATGAATTAAGGGAGTAAAGATCACATATGGCACACATGATGCAAAATTTTCTGTCTTTTAGTCTAAAAGGTTACAACACACATAGAGCACCCTATTTTGATGGAAATAACTATTTGAATTGGAAAGTTAGAATGAGACATTTCTTGAGAAGTGAAAGTGTGGATTTATGGTTATGTGTTTCTCAAAAGATCACCTTACCTTCAAAGATGGTTGGAGAAGAGTGAACAAGGAAGAAATGAGCTAAATCTTGAAGAAAAGAGGTTATTATCCCTAAATGGAAGAGCTATGCATTTTTTATTTTATGCATTAAGTATAGAATAATTTAATAGAGTTTCCATTTGTAAATCTGCTTATGATATTTTATGCATATTAGAAATCACACATGAAGGCACGAATCAGGTAAAGGAAGAAAAACTTAGCATGCTTACACATCAATTTGAAATATTTAAGATGACTCAAGATGAAAATAGTTCTTTAATGTATGCTCAGTTTATTAATATTGTTAGTGCTTTAAAAGGTCTAGGTAAGACCTATTCCAATGTTGAGCTTGCTATGAAAATCCTGAGGTGTATACCAAAGTCTTGGGAAATGAAAGTGCTAGCCCTGAGGCATCTTAGAGCAGGGTGAATTGGGTGTTTAAAACTTTCTTATGGAAATTTAAGAAATAATAAAGTAAACACAAATGCACAAACATAAAAGCAATAGAGAAGAGAAAGAACACCAAGATTTATAGAAGTTTTCCTACCGCAAAGATAGACTACGTCCTCTCTCCAACTACTTCTTGGTTAAAGGCCAAGAGAAACCTTTAAAAAAATCTTGATTCAAGGCCAAGAGGAACCTTTACAACAATCTTGATTCAAGGCCAAGAGGAATCTTTATACAATCTTGATTCAAGGCCAAGAGGAACCTATCCAACAATCTTGATTCTAAGGTCAAGAGGAACCTATCACAATCTTACTTAAATGGGTGAAGAGTAACCCGCACAAAACAATCAGATTTTACAATTTTTGTCTCATAGGGATAACCCCTAAACCAAAATACCTTGAGTTTCAACAAAATCATATATAGCTTCTTAAACCTTGATCAAAATCAATACAAGATAAGGGCTTAAATACAACAAATGCAATATGGAATGTTCAATGCACAATTAAGGCCTAAACAAATCCAATTAACAAATAAGAATTAACGTAATCCAAATCTTCTTCATCCTAAGTGAATAGAAACCTATCCAATCTATTTTAAAGGCTAAGAGCAGCCTATAAATTAACCAAAGTCAATCCCCTAAATCAAGTCACTAAACACACCTTCTATGATGTTTCTTTAATGCTCAAGCAATAAACTCAATTCTAAAAATTCTAGAGGCAAATCAAAATTATAACAAGCCTCCTAACATTTCAATAGGTCATAAAAAAATTAATTCAATCAATAAAAAAGTGATTACAGCATCAAACAATTAGATTTAACCTATATGAACATAAGCGGTCAAATATTTATGCAGTATTTAAGTTCCAACCTAATAACACACGAATTTAATCACCAAAATGATGCAAATTAAATGCAATAAACCTACTGCAACATCAATCTATATGCTAAAAATAAATCGCAGCAACAAACACAATTTTAGAATATCAATTGAATGATCAAAATCAAGCGCAAAATTAGAGTGCTCAAACCTTGATAGCTTTGAGAAACCTACAAAGATTAAGATAAAAAAACAATATAATCACTTAAAAATTAAAACAAAAATACTAACATGCTGCTAGGACCTTAAGCAAACTCAAAACAATAAATTTGTGCACCCCGAAATTGATTAAAACTCAAAATCGAAGTTAATAAAGAAGCTGTAAAGAAAACACGTCAGTTTTGACAATTTTGAGCAGCCTGTGTTCTTTGAACACAAACACACAATTTTAGGGCTTAAAAAGTGAAGTAAAAGATCCCATGCTCTTTTGAGGCCTTAAGCATAGTGTCTGTATTAATTTTAAATCAATAAAAATAGTTTTGCAAACGTCTGTAGAGATAGATGTGGTATATTGACCTTTGAAAACTTGACATAAACAAAATAATGAATAAAAAAACAATTAAATCCTTTTTGAGATTTGTCTAGGTATAAAGTAAATGAAAACATAAACTTTGCAGCACTCAAAATGATTTAAATCAAGAAAACAGAGATTGAATGAAAACTGTACAAAAACTAAACAAAGCTATGAGTGTTTGAGAGATTTGATCTTGTAATTCGTTTTTCAGAGGTTCTAAACTTGTTAGAAATATTTAGGAATCATATATATAGAGTTGGGAGAGGTTTGGAGTCCTTAGAAACAAAAACTAGCCATTTGGGAGGTTAAAAAGTTATTTAGTTCAAAAATCCAAAACTAGCTGTTGGAGTCTGAGCTATTAACAATGCCCTCTGAGATCATTAATAGCGCTATTGTTCATAGAACACACCACCGTTGATGCTCTTGGACCGGGGGAAAACGACCCTTCATCAGGGTGCAGTTAAGGAAGATCACCTCGCCGTTTATGTCCAGAAAACATGAGAAAAGCACTTCAAACTGACTCCAAAATGTTCCAAACAAATTCCTAACATTAAACAACACTTTAAGTAAGTTTTAAAGCGTAATTCAAGGTTGTTTGAATCATTAAAACATTTCAATCAATTTAAAACAAATATCATGCATACATTGCATTAAAACATATATTATGCATATATCATATAAGAACAACATGTTTATGCATGTTTTGCTTCCAAGTAAAACATTATGTATCCAAAAACACATGTTATTCTTGCTTTGCCTATAAATTAAATAATATGCATTAATACTATGCAAACTATCCTTAAATCATATAAAAGCCATTGAAACAAGTCAAAGAGATGTACCTCTTAAAACATTGGAAAACATTATATAAAACAAAACTTATATAGTAAGGATATACTTCCCCCTAAATCTATGCATTTGAAAACATTTGATCATATAAGGGGAAAGTACTTGTCTTAAAGCTTTTTCAAAAGTATGCACAAGTTCAAGGATGATTCCAATTGATAAGAAATGGTCTAAAAAAGATACCAATTGTAGATTATGATAATCATTTGAAGAATATAATACCAATTGGAAAATATGCAAATTATTTGTAAAACATGATACCAATTGTAGAAGTATGATAATCATTTGAATGTCATGATATCAATTGTAAAATAATATGGTAAACTTTTATAAAAAGATGATAGCAATTTTAAAAACCAAAATTAATACCAATTGTAAGAGTATAATTCCAATTGATACTAAATGTAAGAAAAGATACCAATTGAGAATTCAAAGATATGATATAAATTGAAAATTTTTAAAAAGTGATACCAATTGCAAAAACAACGCAGTCCCCAGTAAGTTACTGAAACATTGGACAACTATCTCCTTTAGGCCCCCTGATCAATGATTACCTTACCGATTAAGTTAATAAGAGAGATCACCATATTCTTGTTCCTCTTTATAATGATGGTGAAAGCAACTGGTGTTCCCATCACTCTCCTGCAACCACAAGATTCTTCTATATTTTTTCTTCATTTGTGAATAGAAGGTTGTCAATTTTACAGTGTAGTCACATAAAGCATTTGCTTCCTGGTGGCAAGTATGAGGATCAGTAGGATTGAGGGAAAGGAGGTGTTACCAGTGGATAAGGGTATTATAAGCTTTGGACTTGTCAAAGAGTAAAGAGTCCACATAAGCCCTATGAATTATGATCAATTCGAGCTTGATGGCTTTCAACTTCTGGTAGTAGATAAAGCCTTGAGTGCCATTCACTATTAAATTTAACCCCTTTAAAATTGCATATGAGAAATTAGGTGATTAATTAAGGAATTAAAGAATTGAAAGGGATACTTCCTCACATGTCTCCCTAATCTAAGGTGAATTTGGATTAGATAATGATTAGAGAACATTGGATTTCCAAAACCTACCGTATTAAGAGGGTAGGCTTATAGCCAAGCCTGGTTAACCATACATTTATCTATTATTTTTAAATGAGCCAACCCACCTCCTATTTGTTACTTTAGGTATACAAGTGCCATGTATACTAAAGGTCTACTAACTCTATGGAACTTGTGAGATGGCAGAGCTCCTTCGCTCTGTGGTTCCTAAGTTCGAGACGACCCTATTAACATCAAGAAAACTAAGAGAGCAGTTTAAGTTTTCTGCTAGTATCCAATGCCAAAATATATCTGACACTACCCTAATCAAGTATTGCTACAAATAGTTGTGTTGAAATTTCAAGTTTCCTGCATAAATAATAATAACAGACATGAGATCCTAAGTGTGAATAAGTTTAATATTAAAGTGTATATATTGCTCTGAATAACTCCATCGAAGTAGTTAAATGTGCTGATAGATGAAAACCACAATCACTCTACCATTGAAATGGGAATTTTGTTCAATAAGATGATCCAATCCTTATCAAAACACCAAAGGTCTTTATCCCACTGAGGTCTTTTTATTTTAGTCTCCACGAGACCAAAAAAATAAGGTTAGTGAAGTAGTAAAAAATCCTTCATCGTCTATTTCTTATTAGGGTTGTTCAAGCCTTTGACATTTTAAATAAGTATCTTCATTTGATGGGGAGGAGTTGGTCTTCTTTTGTCTGGGCTTTCTTCTAGTTATCGTACCTACAAAACTCTGTTCAAAGCTACTTACCACCTCAACCGTTGCTACTGAGGGGGATTTAGAGTAGACTCCGACCAAATTCGCACTATGTAAGTCCTCTATAAGCATATAGTTGGCTTTCATAATAGTATCCACCATTGCCAAAGGAGGAGGGCCATGAGTATTTGGAGCTTCTATCATAGGCACATTTGACCGAGGTTTGACATCTTGTGATCTGCCCTAGTGGCCACAATCGAGTCCTTCAGTAGAGGAGATAAAAGTTTCTAAGAAAGGGCTAAGGGAGATGACATATTAAAGGGATTAATTCCTAAAAGGATGAGAAGAACAACCAAAAAGGTGCCCGTGGTAGTAATAAGTGGGACCTTCTCTGTGGATGGAGCAAGTGGTTCCACATCGGGGTTCGAAGCATAACCCAAAGGGATAAATTCAATATTAGTCGACTTAATAAAGACAAGGGTTGGAATAAGATCAACAAGGGACTAGGTATTCTTAGGCGGCACTCCTGTTTACTCGTTAGTGAAAGACGGATTCTCCCCTTTTGCATGGGTCACCAAACTTTGACAAGTTTCATGGATCTTGGTTTCCAAACATAAGGTCGTTGTTTTAGTCATACAGATTGACATTTTGGATGAATTTTCGATCTTTTCACCACTTTTGGGCTTCCATTTGCATTAT
>JAOXYD010027149.1:0-14317 GCA_028565735.1 Pinacopodium congolense | reverse complement strand
AATCTTTTTAAAAACGTTAGGGGGCAAATTATAACTTTTGCCTACAAACTTATTTTGGTTAATTGTTTGTTTTAATTTGAGCTTTTTAGCAACCCTAGATTTTAGGGTCCAAACTTAACTAAAAAGAAATTTATAAGTTTTACTTATAAACAAAATTACAAGTTTATGGGACAAAGATTGTAGTTTGACATAAAAAAAGAGATATAAATTATCTATTTTTTGAAAAATTTTAAAAAATTAATAGCAACTATACAAAGTTTCAATAACATCAAAACAAGCCTTTAAGAGGACCAACCTACTTAAACTAGCTAAAATATGCAATACTTCTTAAGGATCACCATTGGCTACTGAATTAGTTATACTATATAAGTTACAGAAAGGGGGAAAAACTCTAAAATGAGAATCTTCACAGTACTGATCAACATTTCAGGTAAGAGATATCAGTTCATAATTTTATCTAGGTCATCTTAATAACAAACCATCATTTATAATCAAGATGGAGGCTTCACAATAGTAGTACAACTTAGTCAACCCAAAAATCATATGCCTCTATTGTTGAAGACCCTTATAAGATAAGCAATATATGGAGTACAGAACTCCTTTATGCCAACATCAATCTTGATAATTACACAACTCCTTTAAATTATATTGCATGTTAAAAAACTCTCAAATGAAAATAATTATCTAAATAAACTTTATAGTTAATTATACCAAACCCGCTTTTAATTTGATTTTTTTCATTTTAGTTCCTAATTTTTGAAGACTATCATTTATCCTCTTGTATTTTTTACTTACTAACACTAGTATCCTTTAACATCATTCTTCATTAGAAAAACTAATTAAATAAAGTAAGAAACAATGTCATTTCTTAAAAGAGTTTGTTGAGCGATTAAACAGCTAATTCACTTGTACTATATAAAAAATTACACATACGCGATTGTATATACAATGAATAATATCATGTGTTCTCTCAGTCAAAGACAATGTCGTACGTACTATACTCACATATAATGTCATTTGTTATGTGACATAAGTAAAACATTTATTCTATTACGGGATAAGTCATTATAAGAAACTATTATATTTTCTAGTTCTCCATAATTTTTTTAAAATAAAGAATGATATTAGAGAGTTTTGATGTTAAGAAAAAAAGTATAAGGGTGGTCTGGTGTAATTTTAAAAAATTAGAGACTGAAATTAAAAAAAGGGGTAGGGGAGGAGGTTTAAACCAATGTTTTTAAAATTAAACCAGACATTGAATTGGTAAAGAGAGGGATTTAAAGTTTAGAGGTTCAACTAGAATCAGACTGTTATAAAACCGGTATGAACCGGTACAAAATAATAAAATATATAAATTATGAAAAGAAGTAAAAATATATGATAGAAATTAAATGTATGATTGAAAATAGAAATAAAATATGAATGTCTATTAATATGTAATAAATAATAATAATTTTAACTAAAATTGAATCTAATATAAGATACTAACATAATAATAATAATCAAGATTATGTTCCTAAAGGAAGTTATGTCTCATCTTCATCAAAAATTTCAAAATCTCCAACGCTATGTAAAGAATCGTAAACCGTGCTTTCTTCCAAAGTATTTACATCAACATCTTCTATTACATTTAAATAAACTATAGATTAGTAATGTATAAAAATATTTTTAAAATAATATGTACTTTAAAAATAAGATAGTAACTTACCGTTAGTAGACCTAATTCATTTGTCGGGACAAATACATTTTCTTCATAAAGTGAACTTTCAAGTTCATTATAATCAAAATCAGGTGATAGTTCTTCTTCTTCGATCCAAAAATCAATATGTTCAATACAATCAATATCAATTGGATCATATATTCTCTTCTTATTAAGCACTCTGAACACATAATAGAGCAATTTTAAAGTCAATAACAAAAATAAAATTATTGAAATAAAAACAAAAATATAAAATACATGTTCTTCATTCGCAGATTATAAGTAACGTAAACAAGGTCATTAAGTCTTTGATGTTCCAAACGATTACGTTTCTTTGTATGAATACGTTCAAAAACACTCCAATTACGTTCACAACCTGATGCAGAAGCTGTTTGACTGAGTAATCTAATAGCAAGATTTTGTAAAGTTGGAGCACTTTCACCAAATAATCTCCACCACTCATCTGTATTTTAAATTCAAAGTTATAAGAAAAATATTAAAATTTATTATTAATAAGTAAAAAATGAGACTTAAAACTTACCAGGTTGCATTTTTTTCATCATAAGTTCTCTCTTTGCAGATGGTCTGGCAAAACTCCCTAAACTTTCACAATACAATCTGATTTCGTTTAATGCTTTTGATTGATCTACTGTAGAAAATATACCTTTGCGCTCAATCACATCAAAAACAATATTTGTTATTTGATTTGTGCATACGTCTTCACTAAATAACCAATAAGGATTCAGAAAATAAGCCACTAAATGAATCTTTTGAGTAAGGTGCTTATCCCATCATTTCTCAAGAATTTCTGTATAAGGCTTATATAATCTCTCTTTTCCTTTGAAAATATTCATAATGGTACTACGAGCTCTATACATGCCATCATATATATATCCTAAAGATGGCTTCTCATCTGAATTAACAATCCTTAACAATCTTATCAATGGAGCCACAATCTTTACAACACTCAAGCAAGCATCCCAAAATTTATTATCTAAGACAATAGTATACACTTTTTTTCCTTTCTCACTTTTTGATAATTTGTGATTTAAAAAGTGTCTACTCGTCAATAAATTTTGCAATACTTGTTTATGATCATAAATACTTTTTAAAGTTATAAATGTAATTGCAAATCTAGTAGCAGCAGAACGCACTATCTCAACCCAATCTTCTTGCTTTCTCAACCAAGATAAAAAGATCAAATGATTATATACAAAAATTGTGATCTTAGATGCACGTGAAGCAAGATTAGAAATATGCGGTATAGATCTAATATCTTTTAAAATAAGATTGATACGATGAGCAGCACATGGAGACCTATATATATTTTCATAATTTGATTCTAATAACTATACAGCTGATACATAATTGGCTGCATTATTTGTAATGAAGTGAACTACATTCTTTGATCCAACCCACTCAATAATTTCAGAAAATAGTCCAAATAAAGTATGAGCACTTTTCACCATATTTGAAGCATCAACAGACTTAACAAAAGTTATTCCAATATCACAGTAAACTAAAAAATTTGATCAAAGTTTTTTGTCTTTGATCAGTCCAACCATCTGCCATGATAATGCATCCTGTTATTTTCTATCTAGATCTATATGAATCCATAATCAGTTGACATTATTTTTTCAAATCTTGAAGTAAAGGGACACGAATCTCATAATAAGAAGGTTCCTTAAATCCAGGACCTATTGTTGTTGTGGTATCTATTGCTTCTTAAAAATAAGGTGAATTTAGAGAATTCAAAGGAATACAAGAATGATAAAACCATCTATCCCAATCTCTTTTACAACGTAAAATAGCATCCTTATCATGTATAGTACTTTTTAAACTTAACTGAGAACCAGTAATACTTCTTGAAGGAAAATAAGAATCCAAATTAACAGCAACTTTCCTTTTTCCTTTATCTAATACATGTTGTACAACTTCTACTTCATCATCTCCAAAAGAAATATTATGATCCTCATTATTTTCTTTTTTCTTTTTCGTTTGTTCTTTCAAATATTTTACAATCATTTCACGCACATCAAAAGGTACATTCTTACAAGAAGCAATATTACCTTTTATGCCAGCAAGATGCTGCTTCATCCTGTAAATTCCTCCACCTTTAAACATTCTACTGCAAAACAAACAATTATACTGAGTGTTTCCATCAGATGTTTGACTAGCAGAAAAATAATTCCATGCTGGATCAACTTTTCCACGAACAGAAGATGTCATGTCTGTTGAATCTTTTTGTGATGATTGAATGTTCTGATTTTCCATTATAATATTAACCTGAAAAAAATTATAACTCGTAAATTTTACAATAATATATTTAAATCAAATTAAACAAATATAAATTATTGAAAACTATATGTAATTTATACAAACACAAATTAAAAACATCTGCAATTCAAATCATAAGTTTTTGCATTCATAAGTAATTTATTAGAATAAATTTATTTAAATCAAATTAAAACTATATGGAATTACACAGCTGCAATTCAAATCATACGAATTGGCTGATGGCTTCAGACTCCAAACATGTCCGTCTCTCCTAAAGCCAACAGACCCAATGATTAATTAACAAGAAGACAGGAGCTTCGACTGTTCTGGAAGGAGATCAGATGCAGATTTCTAACATCTGTGTTCAAGATCTATACCAGTTTCCAAATGATGGAGCACAGGCGACGAAGGTTTGAGGACGATGAAGCACAGACGACGTTGAGGAAGATGGAGCTTCGGAGGACGATTTGTCTTAGGCGTTGAGGACGATGAAGCTTCGGAGGATGATGGAGCTTCGGAGATTCGGAGGACAATGGATGTTGAGCTTCAGAGGACGATGGATCTTCAGAGCTTCGAAGGATGATGGATCTTCAGAGGATGATGGAGGACGATGGCGCTTCGGAGGACGATGGAGGACGATGGCGCTTCCGAGGACGATGGCGTTGGAGCACAGACGATGAGGCGAGAGAGAGAGAGAGAGAGAGGCGGCGTTGAGGACGAAGGTGACGATTAGGGTTGGACCGGTTATTTATAACCAGTTAAACCGGACGGTTAAATGAAAACCGTCCGGTTTTTAAGCTCACCGGGTTTTAATCAAAACCGAACCGGTAATCAGACCGGTTCTAAACTAACTGAATCGAACCGGCCGGTCCGGTCCGATTTTTCAATCCTTGGTGAGGACACCTAAAATTAAAGACCTTAATATTAGGCCTCTAGTGATTAATTCCTTGTATTCCAAGTAATCTATAGACCAAGTGGGTTAATTGAGAATATAAGAGAAGAAGGGTGTCTATGACCATTAGATATAACTTGTTTAATTGAGGTAAGTCCTAAACCAATCCACCGTTATCAAATTTAGGAAACCTAACCCAAATTAAGCCTGAAGCCGTAGCCATTTTTAGTCTCTTGAGTCAAGTATTATTGTATTTAGTTCATCTTGCATCTTGCACATTTCTTTATATTGCTTAGCTTGTGTAATATTCAACCTAATCAAATTCTAGATTTCTAAGTTAATTGTGCATCATTGAGTTAATTTACTTGCATATTTGACTTTCCCTTGGATATGATACTTGGTTTTACTCCATTTTCTATTAGTTGTTGATAAGGTTAGCTTGCCTCAATTGTTTGGTCTAGGCTTGATTCTTCATATATACGTTGTTTTAATTAGACGAACAACATAAAACTAAAACAAGAAAATAAGTTTTTAGTGTCGTTGCTAGGGAAAGTGTATGAATACAAGAGTAATTAGGATTTTAAACAAGTAAGAGGACGCCAAAATTTCAGACATTACAAAGTACGAAAGATAACTTAGGAAGGTAAAGCACTAAGAAGCTATCAGAAGAATAATGGCTGAGAAAAGGAATCAAGGTGAGTACGAGAGAATTCTCATAAACTTTATGAGGCCTGGCTTAAATGCTAATCAACAGGGTATCATAAGACCCCTAGTATAGGCTAATAATTTTTAGAACAAATTGGAGTTATTGAACATGTTGGAAATGAACATTTAATTTTATGGCTTGGCCAATGCAGATCTAAATGCTCACATGTCTAACTTCTTAGAAATATGTGACACATTTAGATACAAGGTGTTATTACAAGACGTCGCAAGGATAAGGCTATTCCCATTTACTTTGAAGGGTCGAGCCAAAGCTTGGTTAAATTCTTTAAATCTTAAGAACATCATTATATGGAATTAGCTAGTATAATCCTCTTTAGCTAAGAACTTTCCACTGACGAAGACCACTAGAATGATTAAGGAGATAATTAATTTTCATCATAAAGAAGGTGAGTCTCTATATGAGGCTTGGGAAAGGTTCAAGGAGTTGTAAAGAATTTGCTCCTACCACAATCTATAAATGGAATTTCTGCTGAAAACATTTTATAATGGAGCCACCACACAGACATAAGGTATTATAGACGCAGCAGCTAGGTGATCTTTGATGCAAAAGACAATAGATGCAGCCCATGACCTATTAGAAGAGATGGCAAATAATAGTTGCCTGTAGAGTACAGAAAGGAGTAGGTAACCATCTTTTAAGGAGCAAAAGGGTGTTATTTCCATGGATTCAGTAATTACCTTACAAGCTTAGATGTCATCATTGGCTAAAAAGTGAATAACTTGCGAGCTACTTTGTCCCAATTGTTGAAAGCAGTACAATATGGGTGTGAATTTTATGGTCAAGATATTCATGTGACTGCGGAAAATTTCCTGATGACTACAAATGAGACAAAATAAGTAAACTACATGAGAGCCTCATAAGAGAGGTCAGGTAACAATCCTTACTCAAACACTTATAATCCTGAATGGAAGAACTACCCAAACTTTTCTTGAAATAATAATAGTGCAGGTACCAACATAAGAGTTCAAGGACCTTTAGGATTTAAGTAAGATAGGCTTGGAGAATTGGAATCAAAGATAGAAAAGTTGATTGGTGTGATAAATTCTAAGTTCACAAGTCAAGACAAGAGTCAAAAAAGGATGGAAGCTAAATTTTACTAGATTGTAAGGAATCATGCCTCTTCCATCCAAAATTTAGAGATTCGGGTTAGGCAGCTAGCAAACCCATTGATTTCAATAGGTGTGGGAGTCTCTCGAGTAATACGGAACCTAATCCAATAGTGTAGCTGAAAGCCATCACACTTCAAAGTGAGAAAAAATTAGAGAATCATGTTAAGAAGAAAGCCTTACCACCTAAGGAAGATGACCAAGAAAAGAAGAAGGAAGAGGAAGTATAGAAGCCTTATGTTCTGCCACAACCTTAATACTCCAAAATTTCTCTTCCTGAAAAGGCTAAAGAAAATCCAAATGGATGTACAGTTCATTAAATTTTTAGAGAAGTTGAAGAAATTATAGATTAACTTATCTTTCATGGAGGCATCATAGAACATGCCAAAACATGCCAAGTTTCTTAAAGATATCCTAACCAAAAAGAGGACTTGGGAGGATAACCAAATGGTGTCTTTAATTGAGAGCTGCAAGTCAATCATCTCCAACCATATGTCATACAAGTTGAACGATCTAGAGAGTTTTACTATCCTTTGTATTGTTGGTACTATAGAATTTTCAATGTTTTTATGTGATATTGGTGCTAGTATTTACTTAATTCCATTGTCTATTTTCAAAAATTCGGAGCTTGGATACATGAAGGCAACATCCATGCTTATACAGTTGGTAGATCGGTCATTCAAAAAGTCAGTTGGTGTGGTGGAAGACATGCTTGTTAAGTGGACAAATTTATTATTCTAGTGGATTTTATGTTATTGGATTATGAGGAAGATAGAAAATGTCCATTTATTCTTGGCCAATCATTCATGAATACCGGAAGAGTGTTAGTAGATGTATATAAAGGGAAGTTGGCCCTTAGGATTAAGGATGAACAATTGGAATTTAATATGAACAAGACATTGAAGAATCCAAAGGAGGGTAGTGCTTGTATAAAGATAGATATGATTAATTAGTGTGTGAAGGAACTAGAGGTGAATCATGATGAAAAAGTGGATATGAAAGATAATAAAGGTGTTGAGATAGAGAAGGAGTTAGGTGAGAAGCCAAAATAAGAATTTTAAAGAAGAATGAATTCCCCAATTTCATTCTTCTTTGTGAAACCACCCATACTTAAATTACAATTCTTACTTCCATAATTAGGACATGCCTTCTTAGGCGAGAGAAAAATACTACCCATTATCATTCTTAAAACCTTGCCTTTGGAACAAGAGAAGAGGGGAGTGAAGATGAGAAAGAGGAGGATTAGAACAAGGTTGAAGTTGATTCCGAGAGAACTCAAGAGTCAATGGAAAGCACCATTTTAAATTGATCAAGTTTAGAAGCATGGGACTCTTGGGATGGAAAAATTTAAGGCAAAAACATTCAAGGTGAACGGGTATCATGACAAGTTATACCTTAGAGAATTTCTACCAAAAGAAAGGGAAGCTAAAACTAGGTGTGGTCAAGGTACGGATATAAAATTAGCATGTTTTTATTCATAATTAGTTTAATTTTTGATTTGTATGTTTAATTGAGGTCTTGATTATTTTTTATTCAAAATTGTTGAAATTCATTTAAATTATTAATGATTTAGTGTTTGTATGTAGGTATAGATACTCTGAAAAAATTTTAAAAAATATATTTTTGTAAAACAATTTAATGAAAAAGAAATTAAAAATGAAAAAAACGAAAAAAAAATGAAAAAATGAAAAATATATATGTCGCTACGATGACAACGTTACTTTCACTTTTATTTTTTATTTTTTATTTTTCACCTTTTTTTTTCTTTTGTTTAATTTTTTTTATTATTTTACTTTGTTTTAACCTTATTTAAATTTTTTTGTTTTTATTATTATAATTATTATAATTTTAATTTTTTTCCATTAACGTTCCAATTTTTCTTTATTTTATTTTATTTTAACACTATTTTTATTTATATTTTACTTTTTCTTTACCTTTCATTTATTATTTCTTTTATTTTGTTTTTCTGTCTTTCTTTTTTTTCCCTCTTTTTTCTCTTATTATTTTTCTTCAAAACCCTAATTTGTTTGAAACTTTCCTCTCTCCGAGTGCAACCCCCTTCTCTCTATTTTCAACCAATCTTCACCTAAATCATCCATTTCTCTTGAATTTTACATCAATTTCTATAAATATTTTAAAAATTTTCAAGGTTTTCATTTTATTTCTTTGAGAATCACATCTTCTTTACATATTTTCCCCTTATTTTCATTTTGTTTTTGCATTTTACCTTCTCTGTGGTGTTTATTTTTACAGGTTTTGCTAAAGCTCATCATTATAGCACCTAAGGGAAGAAAAGTTGTAGGAAATAATAAGTTTCATCTTCTGTGCCTTCTCTACTAAACTTTCCATAAGCTTTCTTACCCTTCGTCTCGTTATTGTTATGTTTCTTTTTGCATTTATTTTATACGTGTTATTATGTGTTGCCCTCTTCCACATTGAGGGCATTGTGTGATTTTAAGTGTAGGGAAGCGGTCATGCATTTTTTTCCATGCATTTTTCATATATATATATATATATATATCATTGTGATCATGCATTAATAGATTTCAACTTAGTTGATTGAGGTGTATTTATGTTGTGTCATGTATTCTAGCATATGCATTCTAACAATTAATGTGAGTATATCAATGGTATGAAATTGAAGTAATAGACTTGCCTTTGAACATGAATAGTTAAGAGTAAAGAATTAATTATCTTGTGAAACCCATACTTTGATTGTCTTTCCATTAAATGTGCATCTTAATCAAGATAGTCTTCATCTAGTCTTTCACTTTTGACACTTTTTTATTGCATTTTATAATAACTTGGACTTAATTAGGTGGGTATCACTAGTGATTCTTTATAAGAATGAATTGATTCGAAAGAAAGGACATAGGATATCCATATTTAATTCATTAATCCTATTCCACTGGGCTTCATAAAAACTAGGCTAAGAATAGAGCTAGTAACCAGTTGTGAGTCATGATATAGCTAAAAAAGAAGGCTAGAATGACACTCTAACCAAGTTTAAATGAACGAACCCAATTAAAGTTAAAAGATTGGGGGAATCATTAAAAGTAATAATAAAAATGATGTGCTAATGTGGAAAATAAAACCTATAGATCTTCTTTTGATTATCATGAAATTTTTATGAATGATTTCTCAGTGATAAACTACCTTCCACACAATAATACCATCAATGCATGAGTATATGTGTCAAAGGTTTTAGAGTAGGTGATTAATATCCTGTTTAAGGTGCATCTTCCATGTAAAGACCTTCAAGATATGGGCTTCATAACAAAGATAATTTAGTTATTGAATGCTTGTGTTCTAGAGTAAGTGAATTTCAGAAGTCTTATGCCATTGTTACATTTTCATCATTCTCATATTCATATAGTTGTTACATATTGTTTAATTGTGTGATTTGATTTCTATGCTTACGTTCTAATTTTGCTTGGGGAAAAGGAAAAGTTTAAGTGTAGGGTTATTGATAGGGTTGCATTAGAAGTTAATTCCATAGTCATCTAATGTGTTAGTAAACATGTTTTGGATGAGAATTGCATGATTTAGACTTAGTTTGTTGTTATTCTACTGCTTTGATGATGTTTAAGTGTTTTAATGTGCTGTTTGTTAATCTTGGGTAAGAATTCTATCACTTTGGAGTGAATACCTAATGTAAGTCCAAGTGGAATTGACTTAGGAAGCACCTATGGACCTAGCAAATATATGGAACTAAGTTGAAGAGTTAAAGCATCAATTTAAAAGGCTTCATACCAAATATCAAGGCTATATAATGAGTTATGAAGAGTGCACAAAGGAACGATCAAAATAAGCTGAGTTAAAGAAATAGATTTAGTACATCTTAGTTTCAGAAGGAATTAGGTGCACTTATAAATCTCTAAATGTTATTCAATTTTATAGAGTGTTAGAACAACATGTGAGGAGCCAACATATCACATTTCATAATATTTGGTGATCTATAGACGAAGATATAGAAAAAATACTGAGTAGAGGTTAAAGATGGAAAAGCTTATGTGGCGGGATGAAGCAGAGTGATGTGTTTAATTCCATTTTTATGTTATTTTGAACGTAAGAAGAGGTGAAGAAACCCTAGAAGCTACCATTCTAACCCTAGAGAACATCAAAAATAAAAATAAAGGGTTTTGGGAAGAGAAAAATATGAAGAGACTCAAGAACAATAAGGAGAATCAAGATTCAACAAGCGTTGTCTAGATTTCCAACTAGAGGGCCATCATCATCATCACTAGTTTTCTCTTTTCTTTTGCTTTCCTCTTGATGTTTAATCTAAATTTTGTTTTTTAAACATGATTATGGATTGTGAAATCTAGTTTAGGGATTATTCTTAAATTGTTAAACTTTTACTATATTAATTTAATATATAGTTGTTTGCGTTAATTGTTAGACTTATAATTACTTCGAATAGAGAGATTATTTTACTTTACTTGAGTCAGGGTGCACAACGAGAGTTGGTCGCTTAATAGACCTGCAATTAACTGATTAATAGGTGATTTAAGAGAGATTTTAATTATTTGTTAATTGTCCTTAGAATTGCTTCAAATCCAATTGCATTATTTAAGAGTAGTATTGTAAACCTAGAGGTTATAATTCAACTCTTAAGCATTTCAATTAAGATTAATTGATTACATCTCGAGAGGGGGTAATCCAACCATAAGATCTCTAGGATCAAATACAATTAAATCAATAGGGTAAAAGAAAGATAAAAAGGATATAATAACCCCTAAGTCTCCTTTATTGGGTATCTTCTCTGTTTTACTTTCTTCTACAATTAAATTCATTCAAGTTTCGTTACTTTAGTTTAATTTTCAATTTCTATACTTTTCATTTACCTTAAAAAAAGTGCAATTCAGATTGTTAGGTTCCTAGATTCAATCTTTCGGGGATCGATATCAGTTATACTATAAGTTATGAAATGTATACTTGTAGTATAGCTAAAAATAGCAAACACTTACCTGTTACCTTTTAAACCTTCCCTAGATGTCTAGCAAAAGGCCTTTATTGATAGGTTATAGTTATTTCATCCAAAAATAGCTTATCCATGTCATTCAACCTTAATAGAGGAATGGAGTCAGGTAGATCCTTCCCTGTGTCGATCACCACATAAGTTTGCACATAGCTAACTCATTTCATGATTGTCATAGCCTCATTTATGCCAGTCGACTTCCTAACAAAGCTAGTTAGATAGCTAAGCCCTTAAGTGCTTAAACATTCAAAAGGAATACTATGTAAATTGATCCATATTGAAACTTGTTTTGATTTCAAATCTTTATACATGGTTTTTTGTCTCCATTTTTGTAGAAAAAATTAGCTTGCCATTACAATGCCATGATCTTTTATGTAGGATCTTTTGAGCCTTATGAGCAGCACAAAACTTAAAGATAAATAGGCCTTCCTTAGTCAGCACTACGTCTTCCAATCCATGAAACTTCCAAATTTTTATGCCCAAGAGTTGAGAGGAGGGAAGGCCAGTTGTTTGTCTAGGAAGAAGCATATGAGAGGTATTCTACTTACATGCTCCCTCTTTTAGAATTTCCAGCAGAGGACCAATCTCTACCTTTGTCTGGGGTTAGAGGGTAGTAATGAAGATTTTGTTCTGTGGAGCAATCACTAACCCCCTACTTCCATGATTGAGCAATAGGTGTGCAAGAGCTAGAGCTAGAGCTTTTGGCTGCCTCACTTGAAACCTTTGCACTTGCCTAAGGACCATCCTTACATATGAGGGAAGGAAAGCTTCACGAGACTGAGAGTCACAAATTTCAAAAAAGAGAAAAAAAAAAGAAGGGAAACACTACTAAAATATAAAAGGAGATTTGAAGTAATATTACCAAAAATAGTAAAGAGGTAGCTGGAACAACCTAGATAGCAAAAAGGAAAAAGATAGAGGAGGTCTGAGAACAAAGAAGGGATGGGAGAAGAAGGAGGGTGACCAGCAAGCAAAAGGAAAAAGAGTTGAAAACAAGAGTAAGTCAGATCAAGGTGAAGGAATGAGGTGGTAGGGCTAAGGAAAGTTAGAGAGAAGGAAGAGCCTCTCATGGTGAAACTCTTTGCAGATGTTGCAAATGGAAATGAAGAAAAAATAACTAATGAAATTGAATACTAAAGAGGAGAGAGAGAGATAAGACCTTGACCTTTGACCTTATCTTAGGAATTACTACCCTTCTTAGTATGAGGATCTATAAATAAACTCTTTTACAACAATTTCAAAAAGTTATGAAATCTACAATGAACATGCAATGTGCCATCCTCTTCTTTTTTTTTCCTGAGGTATGGGTTTTAATCCTTGTTTCAAACATGACCTCCTAAAAGGACAACATGCAACATTTTCACACTTCATACCATGTCCACAAAGCACATTTATCATGCATAAACCATGCAGTCTAAAGTCTAGAAATGTTTGGAACAATTTAATATTTTTTCAAGTCATTTAGTTGATTTGTTGTAAGCTTCCACTTATCATGTCATCTGCCCTCTTCTAGAAGCATATAACAATATAAAGGTTGGTGATGGAAAAAATATCACAATACATAAGGAGTGTCCTAAATGGGTAGGAGAAAAGAAATTAAAAAATGATGTTGTTTTGTTTAGTGGTTTAATGTCAAATTTAAAAGTGTCTACCACATCATAAAAAGGTGTTGTTTTGATAATGGACCAAAATAGACCAAAACGACGCAATTTTAATAACGTTTGTTTGGTCTAATGGTAGAGAAATTACTCTAATTGTCATTTAGCCGTGTCACGTATCTCTAATGTGCCATATGGGTATATCTAATTGACATTCTGTTGTATTTTGTAAAATAAATTAAATGAAGAATTGATGGATAGCTTATTTGATAGTTTTAAAGTTATAATAACTTAATTAGTATTTTATCAAATTATAGGGGATTTGAACCCTATAATAACTATATACTTGTGCATTTGTGTATGCAAGAATTGTAAGAATCACTCCTTAAAGAAAATAGTAATCCATGAAAAAATGGACAAGAAAAGAAAAAGAGAATAGGTAAATATTAGAGAGAAGCTCATATAAACGAACAAAATAAGTGAAATTTTAAAGTTTCGAAAGTAATTAAGGAAACCTTAAAATTGTCTTTAAAATATAGAATTTAATTTATATTTTAATATAAATATTGGAAATTAAAATTTCGTTTGATCAGTCAAATGCGCCTTCTCTTGTTAAATTTCTAATTAATCAATACCTGTCATCTTTAATGATGAATGACCTACTCTAGTAAATAAAATCATAACGCAAATTAAGTGGCATGCCACGCTAGAAAACACCCAACTCAAAGGGACGATGTGAATGTTGGATTGGAATGTCGACGGGTAGATTCAAGGACGCTAACGACCTACAGGTAGTGGCGACGCGGGAGCAGCCGAAACCGGCTGTTCCTCCGCAGCCTCTTGCGGTGGGGACGCCGACTGACTCAACGGCGCTTGTGGAGTACACGGCACCTGTGTTCAGGGAAGAGGAGGAGGACCTGGTGGTAGGTTTCTCAATTTTCTGCTTTGGAAAAGGGATTTCAGTGTAAGGAATAGAACCAGGAAAAGGAGAGAATAAGACGACAACAACAACAACATTCCCATGCTGATGAGTACTT
>JAOXYD010027139.1:0-14317 GCA_028565735.1 Pinacopodium congolense | reverse complement strand
GACTGTTGGATCCTAGATTATCTAAAGGCACTATCCTAAATGATTAGTTTAGGACAAACATTAAGCATTCAATAAACAAAGATTTTTAACTAATCATGCATTAATCATAAATTAAGACAATTAATCATCCATAAATAGATTCAGTATGATAACATAACTGAAATTAAACATTAAGCACAATGATTAATTAAAGGACATAAGAAATATAACGTAAGCAATAAGACTTTGATTAATTCAAAATAGCAACAATAATACACGAAATTAAAAGTTGAGAATGAACCAAATCGCATCCCCAAATGATATTCAAATTCTAAACTATGTGCATGAAGTTGCTGGAACTTTAAACAACCTAAAAATATTAAATTACAAAAGATTGAAAGTAAAACAACTTAAAAACTACTTTGATATGAAAACTAAAAAAAGAAACTTGTATTGATCCTAAATCTGATGCCTAAAATGTTTGGGAGAGGTCCTTTTATATAGGGAAGGTGCAGCTGTAAGTGGAGGAAGAAGACAAGCCACAAATGTTAAAGATTTAAGTAAAAAATTGTTGCTGTCGTCCTTCAACAGCACCCTCCTGTCCTATAACGGTACCCTATTCATCATTCAATGTTACCCTAGAAGAGTGTCATCATAGGTTGACTTTCAGTTTGAATTTTGACAAAACTTCCATCTTTTTGCTCCAATCTCCATTCTTAAGCTCCGTCATATAAAAGTAAACATAATAAGACATAAATGGAACATTTAAGTACTAAAATAGGGTTAAATTAACATAAAATAACATTAAAAAAATACTATAAATTTAACCCCTAATAGCTAATATCTTTACTCATATCTTCAACCTTTATATTAATTTTAAACTAGTGGAGTGAAAAACATGCTTTCTTATTCAAACAAACACATATTTTTTTTCCTTTCCATGATATTAAGTATCCTATACCTATATTCACATGACGAACCATATAAAATATCCTTACACACTTAATGTTGTACAAAGAGGTTACCAAACACATGTAAAATAGTCAAAAGAAAAAAATGAAAAAAATTTATGTTAAAAATCATTCAAGAGTTGATTAATCAATGACATCAATTAAATTAAAATACTATAATGAACAATTGTCTAAAAATCGAGATCATTCTAAGATGGAACAATTAAGTCATTACCTTTAGACTTATAACAAGTCAAGTATAAGGACATTGAGTCTTTATTTCCTAGCCCTACACTTAAATTGAACAATGTCTCCAAAGTAAGTACAATAAGTGGAATAGGAACAAGATAAATGCCCTAAGAACTTTAAAAAATAAAATAAAGTAAAAACACTAAAAAAATCAAATAAAATGTAGAAAAACTAGGAATATGGTTAGGTTGACTCCTAACAAGAACTTGTTTAAGGTCATTAACTCAACCCTTTTATCATGCATTATCCAACATCAATTGGTAGTTTAAGCTCTATAGGGAAATAACACGAATGAGTTAATAGTCAGCCACTTTCGCCCTTGTAACTGACTCATAGTTAGGAGGATTCTACATAATATTAGAGATGTTAAACTTTATATCCTCTCAATCATACTCCTCGGTTAACTCTCTATAAGGGAGATCAATATTTGCATGAAATGTCTTTAGAAATGGTCTTCCTAATAAAACAGGTGATAAATTAGGAGACTCCTCATCTTGCATATCCAAAATATAAAAATTCATTGGAAAAATGAATGCATCCACCTGCACCAACACATCCTCAATTACCCCTTTGGAGTAAGTGTGAGAACCATCATCTAATCAAGGAATAACATGAGTCACTTGTTTTAAAATTGAAAATGACATTATGTTAATGGCAACTTCTAAGTTTGTCAAGCATCGCTTATACCTTATGTTATTTATTATGCATGGGATGTTGAATAGACTGGGATCCCTACACTTGGATGATATTTTCCTTTATAGCAAGACTAATATATTCTCCCACAAACTAACCTTTACATCACCCTTCATCTTCCACTTACTCATGAAACACTCTATTAAAATTTTTAAAAGATCTTTAAGAAGAGGTATGTTCACCTCCACCTTGCAAAAGATGTCTAATATCTTTTCCTTCTCCTTCTTCTCTTCTTAAACTCTCTTCTTCTCTCGCTTTTACTTTTTTCTTCTCCAACTAACTAGGAAAAGGAACTGAAATGGGGTTAGTAATAATAGATGATGTACCACTTACCTTAAGGGGTATTTCATCCTCCTTTTCTCGAACTGTCTCCTCTTCCTTTTTCTACTTTTTCCTCTACAAAAAGATAGCAATCACATTCTCTTTAATATTTTTTCTAACTAGTTAAGAAGTATACTGGAAACTTGGACTTGTAGCTTTCCTAAAAATTCTATTAGTTGACTCACTTGATTTTTCAAATTCTTCATACCACTCCTTGTTTCTTGTTGGAATTGAATAGTTTTTGTAACCAAATTCTTCATCATCTCCTCTAATGACATTCCACTAGCTTAAGGTCATGGTTATTGAGGTGAAGGCTTAGGATGAAATTATAGTTGTACCTAGTAAAAACCCAATAGAGTGTTAAATCATTATTGCTGCTATTGTGGGGTAAGAGGTCTAAAGTTAGAACCACCTCCTTATTGGTTGCTCCTATATTAAAAATTAGGATGATCCTTCAACCCTAGATTGTAAGTGGAAGCTTAAGGATTATACTTTCCCTTTTCACATTGGGGGCCCTCTAGTGGTATAAAACTATTGCTCATCTTACAAAGTAGGGAAAAAATAAATGGGATAACAAAAAAAAAATAATAAATACCATATACCTTGGTTTTTCCCTTGTTAGATATCACTTACACTACCAAGATGTGAGATTTGCTACTTGTTTCTCCAACCTTGAATTAGCAACTTCCATGACTTATTAAGTAGGAGATGACAAGATGTTTATACTAACCTAATATTGTAAATTGGATGCAATAGTTATTATCAACCTCTTTTCATCATCTGGTTTCTAGTTCACTAATTCCCCACCACTTGTTACATCTATCATGTTTCTTTTTATAGGAATTAGTCGCTCATAGAAATACTAAATAACAGGTACTCACTAATGTGGTTGCTGGGGTAACTCTTGTATATCTTCTTGAAGAGCTCTTAGTATTTATGAAGTGACCATAAATTTCTTTTATAATGTTTATTGCTCTCGATGTTGGGAAGTGTCCCAAGTGGTATCTAATCTAGCCAGTAGATCATGAAGCCATTCCTTGGTTACATCTGCCAAGGCAAAAGGAAAGTCCTTCAACTTCAACTGATCTACTATGATATCACATACTTCATTCCTGAACATGCAATATGAAACTTCTTTAGGAACGTGTTTGGATCAATGATGTAGTCTGAGCCTAATGAGATATTATCTTGAAAACCTATAAAAAAATTGGCAAAGCATGAATTAGTCCTGATCTAATATCAAATTCAGTTCATTATCAAGACAATTGATGCAAAGTGAGTTAAGATTAAAAGTAGGAGCTACAAGCTCCTTTAGAGAGAGTTGGTAATGCGGCTATGTTTCTTTAGCTTCTTCTATGGATTCCTCTAAACTCTCTTCATCCTTCTTTCATAAAGATGATAAACTTTCACCTTTAGGAATATAATTGTGTTGAGCTAACTCTAATCGTTGATGCCTTATATGATCCGCTATAGGAGAAAAATAAAATGGATTAAAAGGAGAAAGTAAAAGGCCGGCCTTTGCCCTCTATAGTAAATTTCGAATGTTTAAGATGTTAATAAAGGCTATGGGAAATATAAAAAAGAAAATAAGGTGAGAAAGGTTAATAAATAAAAAATAAAAATAACACAAGAAATAATAAAGCACTAATGGCATTTCCTTAATAATAGTATCAAAAATTTGTTAAGGCTACGGCGTGCCACCAAACAATATTACCTAACTTTACCTCTCAACTATGTAGTAGGTTGAGTCAAGATCGATTCCATTGAGAGCTATTTAATATTTTTACCATTTCAAATGTTGCACAAAATAAAATAAAAATATCCTAGTTTTGTGAAATTAAAATAAACAGAAAATAAAACTAACAGAATAAAAAGATTAAAATAAGAGAAAAAAATATCAAGAAGTAGTTAACTAAAAAAGTAAATATAAATAACGAAATTATGTAAAATAAAACAAGAAAGCAAATATTAAGGAATTGATAAAAGTAACATAAAACAGGGCAAAAGATATTTTCGAGGCTTAGGATATACAATTGATCATCTAAGACATAAACATTGTGATATGTCTAAGATGTTAACCTATAGACACAAGTATGACCTTGTGTTCTCCATTCCTCCAATTTTAAATAAATCCGATAAAATGGTAAATTTGTCCCTAATTAAACAATAACCTAAAACAAGCTCTATAGATTTAATTATGTAATAGAATTAAGTAATGGTAAACAGTTAAGTTAAATTATAATCTCATACGCACGGATCATATAACTTAAAGAATCAGAACCCTAGGCTAAGTTTATTAAATTTTACTTATAAAATCAATTAACTTATTACTACTTGTGGTATTAACTAGTGATAATTACAGATCACAAGTCAATACCTAGCATTTGAACTAAAAATCAAAAGTAGGTTAGCCAATCCCATATATAACCCTTAGTTTTTAGCATTTAATTGAAGTTTTAACTTAGTCCTAGAATAAAAAAACAACACCATTAAAAAATTAATTCATATCTCTCAATCACAATCACAATCCATAAATCCCTTTAATATCTTATAACTCATAGAAAATTAGCGTAGCAAGTTCATATTAACAAAAATAGAAACTTCAATTAAGGTAAAGATTATGGAACAAGCAAGTAAAGATGATAAAACTAAGGATTCAACAGTCTATTTAACAATATTCAAGGTTTAATAAGCAAAAGTATGAAAATATCAACCCAAATGTAAAAACAAGGAAATTAATAAAATAAAAATAAAGTAACAATAAAAACCATTGAAAGTAAGGTATCTAATCTATATAGAACATAAAATCTAAAAGTAATAAAAAATATAAAATTAAATGAAGCAAAAGTAGCTAAACTAAGAAGAAAATGATAAAGAACCAAGTGGCTACACTAAGAGGAAAGACAAGTGATGAAAGCTCCTCTCTAGGTTTGTCTCTTGGCCTTATATACTCCCCTATTTAGGTTTAAATCAATTTAGGAGTGAATAGACTTGATTGACATTGGATTTAGAGTGAAACAACATTTTCTAGATGTTCATTGATACTTAACAATGCGTTATATCACCCACCATTTAAAGGTTTGATACTCTACTATCAATTGAGATTTTAGGGAGATCAATGGCGCCATTGATACCCACTGTTCAACTCCCAAAATCTGATTCCTTGCACAATCTTGTCTAATTCTTATATAAACTTGGTCTTTTTCACCTAGAATTTGTCTCTTTAGGTCCAAACTTGCATTTAAACTTATAAAAAATATAATTTATGCATTTTAGTAGAAAATTAGAGATGAAACCATATTAACTCATGTTTTAAAATATTTTTAAAACAAACCACTATCAAAGATGAACTCTTATGATATCAATTCAAGATTCACAACACTCTATAATACACTAAAAAAGATCTCACATAATCACCTAAATTGTTTAGAAAGGGGCTATCTACAAGTTAAAATGTTTGCATAAAGACACTTAAAAAATAACCATAAAAAACTACCTAAAATGCTCTACTTAATGCTTTATAACTTAGTGATTTCACTTCTAATTCACTTGGTGTATTACACAACTTGTGAAGCAACTATTTCTAGGTTAAAATCCTTCACCTAGCAATTTATAATCATTAGAATAAATTAAAAAGAATATAAATTTTTTTCCTATTGAAATTAGCCATTGCAGTTCAGATTTTCTATTCACTAGTCAATCAATCAGACCCATTGGTTGACTAGTCTATCCACAATTTTCAACTAGTCTTTGCTATCATTAACCTAACCACTGATCGAACACTAACTCAACCATTAGTCGATAAGCCTTTTTATAAACAAGTTTTTTTAAACCTTTTAAACATATTTGAACACATATAAACTATCCTGATATGATCACAACCCTCTCTAAGTTTTAAAATAAAATATGAATCTCAACCTAAACAATAATAAGATCTCTAAGGAAAGTGCACCTATTGTATCTTAGTATAGTTTAATATGAGCTTGATTATCATCCCATGAGGATTGAATTACTAGTACTAACTATATGTCTATTATTAATCTAATAAAACAGGTGAATTTATTAAAATTCTAATTAAATTAAAATTAAGAATAATTCAATATTACAAACCAAACCTAATCAATTTGCATAAAGAAATGAAAATCGATGAGATAAAGATCTAGATGAGGCATGGCATTAGAACCTTGATATATCTAAGATTTATCTTGACTCAATGCTTAACCTAGCTTACTTGTTCATAAAATACCATGATTACTTATAATCTCTCTTGAGTAATATAATTCCTATCCTTCTAGTTGATTAATTAGAATATCTTCTTAATTAAAACCCTAATTAGATACATTACCTTGACATATGGATCTTATTGTTTTGGTTAGGTTTGAATCTAACATAAGAAACTTATGTAAGCCTATCTCTAACACCCCATACATGCCTCTTTATTCCTAAATTGATACATTGATATAAGTTATTTCTCAATCTAAATATATGAAATCAAATATTAGAATGGAAATTGCATGTAAAAGATCTCCATTTCATATAATATATCCATGAATAAACCTAAAACAATATGTTTTTTTTATTAAATCAAAGCACAAATAACAAACACATAAGTCTAGGGTTCTTCCTACCTAGATCCATAGAAATCAAATCATAACTCTAAACATAAATCCAATAATGGCTAAAGAAGAATAAAGAACTAGAAACTCATTCTTATGTGATTCAAGTCTTCAATCTTCAATGGCCCTTGTTGAAATCTCCATTAATCTTCTTTAATCTCCTTTTTAATCTTGATTGCCTCCCTTTAAATGGCTTGTGAGAAGGTTTCAGTTGAAATTTCAAGTAAATAAGAGGTTCAGAGAAGAATTTATGGCCAAAAAAGTGAAGAAAGTAAAAAGTTATCAAACAACAGTGCACGATCATGCATCACCCTGGAACAAAAGTTTTTGTCGTACGACATGCAAAAATTACCTAGAACAACCTAAATATGAGATTTTAAGTTGGTGGACCCATTTTTGATATATTTAGGGTCCTTAAACCCTATGAACCTCCAACAATCATTAGAGGAGTTCCAAAAGAGGCAAAGTAAAGGTTTTTTGTGGCTTCCAAGAAAGGAAAACAAGACATCATTCTAGGAAATTAAGAACACTCTTCAGCATCTAGTTTTTCCAGCTTCTTTGGAGTAGATAGGAGGACTTCAAAGCTTTATCCAGCTTTTATTTTCTTCTCTTTATTACTTTCTAGCATAAGAAACATGAATGTTGTTGGATTATAAGTAGCTAAACACTTTATAGGAGTTATTCTTGAACTCTTTTATGAAACTCTTGCTTTTTTATTTAATGAATGAATGTTTATGATATGTATTGAGCTTATACCTTGCAATAGATTGAGAGAGTGAGCTTAGGAATTTGTCTTGGGTAGTGCAACGAGAGTTGGCTCCCAATAGATTTATACATATTAGGTTTTTCAAGTAGTTGAAGAGAGATTTTGTCTATTTGTTTAAATTACCTATAGGACTGTTTAACATTTAGTTGAATGGTTAGTAAGTTTGTCTAAGTCGAGAGGTAGCATAATTGATTCTATCTTAATTCATCTAAGAACAACTAATTGCACCTTGAGAGAGGCTAATTAGGCATTAGAAAATCTTGGGTTAAGCATAATTGAATCAATAAGATAAGAGGGAAACAAAAGAGGGATAGAGTGACTCCTAATCTAAAACCTTGACCATCTAATTATTGCACTTTGCCCAATTGATTGTTCTTTGTTTGTTTGATTAATTTAGTTTATTTGTTTGGCCTTTATGATTTGAATTCATTTTCTTAAACAAAGTATAACTTGAATTGACTGGTGACTAACTACAATCCTCGTGGGATCGATACTATTATATTACAATTATACGACTCGTATACTTGCGATATAGTGTAAATCTAGTGAGCATTTATTTACATACATAAACTGTCTCATTAATTTTTTAGCCTAGAAAATTTCATGAGAAACTAGTTGTTAATGCATACGCACTCATTTTAAACTAGTTCCTTAAAAGATTTTGATATATTAAGTAGATTATTTAGAAATCTCCCCACATATTTCCTCTTGATTATGTAACTTAAATGGACAAACTCTGAACATGAATGTGACTAATACATGATTTTGATGCCTTAAATAATTTAAAAATAATAAGATAGGACTTATAAAAAAATTTATAAAGTAAAAACTATTACAAATACTATCTTGCTCTTCGAGCCTTCTCTTTAACACTTTTTCTTTAAGAATCTCCAATTTAGATCTAGTAGCTCCAAGTTTTATCCCTTAACACTATTCATTGAATTCTATCTTTTCAATACAATAACAACAATGAAACTACTAGTAGTAATGTTATTTTTTTATCATTAAAACCTAAGTGGAATCTCCCTCGGTTCAACAATCTACCCTTTTTAGATGATAATAAAATCATGTGATATTATGAAAATAAAAGAACAAATTATGTATTCAATAAACCATATTGATCTTATACCATTTAGATTTTCTCTCCCTTTATATAATATAACAATTACAAGGTCAAACATCATTAAGATTCAAAACACATTTCAAGACTCAAGATCATCAACATCATTAAAATTCAAAATTCCCCCAAAATTCATACACTCCCCCAAAATTCATGATTATAAAAAAATTCAAAAATCACTTAAAAATCACTTCCCCTAAAGAAAAGCAATTAATATCACATTATCTCTCAATCATTTTGGAATCACAAAAAAGATAACCATATAAACACAAATAAGGAAATATGAAATATTTTAAGCCATAGACAAAGATAAAGAGAGACAATATAAGTTAAAATCTCCAAAGAGAAATCAACATCATAAAAAATATAGAATGTACCATATAAGACCAAAATATATATTGAATAGCCAAAATACAAGATCCAAAATACATAAAAATGTGAAAAAGTCATCAATATTAACAAATTACCCTCTATGAAGCTAAATTCTTTATGCATGATATTGAATTCTTGATAAAGCTTTATATGGATTTTTATATGAATTTGGAACACGGTGCTCAATTTTGGTAAAATTTTAGAAATTTTATAGTGCTTGAAAGTAATTGGTTTAATTGAGCATGATCACACACACACACACATACACACATACACACATATATGTCATTGTAAGATGGAGTATAAAATGCACTTGCCACAATAAGATAAAACATAAAACATACTTGTACAAGTTAATTGTGAAGTAAGAAACACAATTAATTCATGATGGAGTACAAAATACACATCATTGAATTACCTTAGAAGAGTTTGCATAGTTATCTATATGATTATCTTAATATGTAATATTATGCATGAAAATTTCTTTTTTATGTGTTCTGCCCATGTGAGTTGATCCATAATCAAAATTTTATTAGGAGATGCTAGCTATGCTAATTGCATTAGTTTGAATTGAGGTGTTTGATTAATTGCTAGACACCATTAGAATATTTCAAATGAGTATCTGAGTAATTTCTTGAGGATAAGTAATAATTCAAGTATAGAAGAATTGATAGGGTATTTTATTTAGGTTTTTAGACCCTATTTTCACTTGTTTTTAGGCCCTATTACTCCATAAATTTCCTCTATTTAAGAGTCATTTTGGTTAATTTATTGGTTCATGTTCATTAAGGAGTTAAGTGCTAAAAAGAGAAATTTAACACTTTTGGCAAAAGGTAAAGGCTACCTTGAACAATGCCATTTATTTTCTTGTATGCCACTATGTTACTTCTAGATGAAGGTAGTGTATTCATATTGCTTGGGAGCATCACTGTTGTTCTCGTGTTAAAGCATCATTATTCTAAGCACTGAAATCAGATTATGATTGTTAAGTTATAGTGGCACTATTTTGTCTTTGTGAACCTCTCATTTATCGTTAGCTTGAAGAAATAATAGCAAATATTGTTTGAAAATGGCACTATTTATCCTTATATTCAAAGGTCTTTTACTTTTAGATAGTGTGATTGAAATAAGAATTTCAAGGGCAATTCAATCAATTCACTCCCTAATAAGGGTAAAAAAACCTAATAGTGATCAATTAGCCAAATAAGAGGGAGGTAGTTAGCAAGTTTTAGAATACTTTTATAAGAACTTTCTCTCAACTTTCATCATAGATATTGAGTATTGAGTGTAAATGTTCATATAGTGGATTTTAATAGATTGGAAACATAAGATCATCAATTGGAATATAGCATATTAGTTGTATTTCTAATTTTTTATTCTTTCATGTTCTTAACTCTTTTGTTTTCAATAAGAATATGCAATTTAATTATATCATTTTTGTTTATTAATAAGCATTTATAGCTAAACCCCTAATAGCTATGATAGGTTAATATGGATTCATTATTATCCTATTTAGCTTCTTCTATGTTAAAGATTTTTTTAATTAGATTTTTAAATATTTATCTTAGATTTCTGACCTAGCATGGATTATTAGGTGATTAGAGATCCAAGAGATTGGCTTTAATTTCTAGAAAAGTGATTTAAACAATACAATTAAGTTGATAAATGAAAAAACTTCAATTCCTCTTAAGGGTCTCAAATCTAAAAATGGATTTTAAATTTGAACATCTTGATATTTATTCCTATTAGTGTAATTTATTTGAATAACCAAAAAAATAAATTATGATTAAAAGAGATAAGACGACTCCATCCTAACCATGGATTTCTCTTGCTTTCATAAAGATACCATAGATTTATTAAACATATTGATTGCTTGGATCTTAATATTAGTAGAACAATTAGATCTTTAGTTGTGATAAGATTTAATAATTTATTAAATTAGTATTTGGTTTAATTATTTAAATTAGTTTATCATGTCAATTTGGATTTTTCTAGATAAGTAAACACATTTTGACCAAGTAGATACGCTAGAATCATTTGGAAATGATTTTTAGACTCACTTTCACTATATTACATATTAATAAGGTACACTTGCCTCTTGACCATAGATTAAGTAATTGATCATCAATAATCTATGTTAACTAAAAGTCAAACTTAATTAATGATTCCATAGCGATTTTGGGAATAAGACCTAATGAACTCGTCGCAAGCTATCAAATAATAAATTCCTAACTACCCCAAACTATGCAGTAATGGTAAGCTAGGGTCAAACCATAGAGATTTAGGATGCAAATGCTATTTCAAATGTTATATAAAAAAAGAAAACACCCCAAAGAGATGAAAGTGAAATGAGCTAATATGCAATGAACACAAAAGAAAGACAAACTTTAAACAAATATAAACAAGATTAATAACAAAGCAAGAAAATGGGTTGGAGATATTTTTGGGATTTCGGGATGATCATCGATCCTTGAATCTAAATAAGAGGTACTCTAGTCATGGTGCTAGCCTATAAGCTTGAACAAACTCTTAAGCCCTCAGTTCATTTAAATAAGACAAATCTAATAAGCTTTAGAAATGCCCCTATACTCATCTATAACCTAGAACCAGCTTTTTAGATTAAATAGTGAAGAAGCCTTTGGTAATAAAAAACGACTAACTTAAGCCACCTACTCACAAGCTCGGAGTTTGTAACCTAAAGGTATGGGGCCCTAGGTGAGTTGATTAATTATCCTAACAAATTCAACTAATCTATTGCTACTTTCGGGGAATTGCTATGTAGTATTATGTATCACACGCTCAACCCTAGCTTTTAGATTAGGAAATTACCTAAAGGGTGATCAAGCTTAGAAGTAACTTTTAATTCATGACACTTAACTTAAGTCCCAAACTAACCTAAATATACAAGCACAAAATTAAGAATAATTTCAACTCCGTTCTCACAATTTTCATTCCTTCATTCTTCTAATATTTCCAAGCCCTTAAGAAGACTAGTTACACATGTTTAAACTACTTAAAACAAATAATGAATGAGCATAAATCGTACTTAATCAATTAAAAAGATGAAAAATTAACAACTAATCTAAGAAGTCAAAATTCGACACTTTACCTAATGCAAACTTAAGTTACTTAAACTAATACGCAATTAACTAAAATCTAATTAACCAAGACTTAATTTAGAAATCTAAACAAAAATTCCAGATTATATAAATTAAGTAAAAACTGATATTTAATTACCTAAAGTCTAAGAATATTCATAAATACCAACTACTAACATAGATGAACGAAATACATTAGATATAAATGAAACTTCATGAAATGAAATATCAAAAAAAATTAATATTCAAACATAACAAATATGAAATTATAAGATTCAAACCTTAATCAAGATTAATAAAGGCTAGAAAAATAAAATTAACAAGCTCCATTTATAAATAACTAAACATAGGTTCAAACATCATCAAGGAATTAAAGTATAAGCTTATAATTAAACACACTAAACATATGGAAGGTTAAAGCATTTGGAAGATGAAAACAAAGCCATTAAAATTTCTAAGATGAAATAATAAAAACAAAAATGTTAATCAATGCAAGCACAATGAAAACCCAATGGAAAGCTTCTTCAATTTTAGCCATCTTCTCCATACAAAAGTTGCTCACTCTCCAATCTTAACTTTCCTTGCTCCTTGCTCCTTGATCTTTGGCAAAATCAGCTCTCCAATCATGTTGCACTCCCAAGCACTTCAAGACTAGCTTCAACATCCCCAAATTTTTCCAAGGAAAGCACTCTAACCCAACTGCAACGTCCCATTCAAACCTATCTAAGGACGACATTCCAATTACATTAAACTCATGTAGCCAAATTAGGAGATCACATCCTTGAATGTAGCAACATATGTACAGCCCCCAATCTCAAAGAACAACACATCTTAGATAGCCTTAAAGGTAATGAAGAAGATGTTGTGGACAGCTCCAAAAGTGATGACATTGTGGAAAACTTGAATGCCAAAGATGATGAGCACTTGGAAAGCTCTAAGTTCAAGGAAGATGAGCACATTTTTCTGTAGCTTTAAAGATCAAGAAGATGATCACCTTTTGGATAGCTCTCAAGACAAAGAACAACACGTCTTGGATAACTCCTAAACTCAATAAGAAGACCTCTTGGACAGGTCCTCCAAGTCAAGGAAGATGATGACATTTTTTTGCAGCTCCAATGCCAAAGATGAAGATCACTTAGACAACTCCAAAACTCAAGAAGGTGGAGGCCTTATGGACAGCTCCTCTCCACATTTTTCTGCAGCTCCACTCACACTAATGGACAATCTATATGCATCACCTATCAAGAGAGAGGTCCCCGAACAACCATGCTTCATTCCTCTTTTGAGCTGTCCACTTTGTGTTATCCCTACCTAGCAGATTTATTGTATGGAGAGTGTTGGCTCTTACTCCATTTTATGCTCGTTTGTTTTCCTGGTTTTGATTTCCCCTTAACTCTAATTGAGTTGATGTATTTTGGCTAGATAGGAGGCCTATTATGGTGTAGTTTTATGTCTCTTAAAGTGCTCCAATAGGTTGTCATTTTTGGACAGCCTTTAACCAAATATAAGCTACTGATTTTTGACTTAGTTGTAAGACTAATGAGATACTATTTTGGACATCCTTTAGACATGTTTTTGCTGCTACATTTTGGTCCTCCAAATGGCTATCTATGGGCTTGGATTGGACAGCTCCAAGTGATCATTTTTTTCCTCCGAAATATTCCTCCAATTGATGTCATTTTTAGACAGTTTTTAAGGACTCTTATCCATGTCATTTTGGACTTCACTAAACATATTTTTAGCTACCTTTTCATGCCTTGCTAAAGCTCTAAATACTTCATTTTAAAGGAGAAATAAAGGCGTCAATGAGCTACCTTAATGATGTATGTAAAGCTTCAAAATTTCATTACTATTTTACAAGAGTAAGCTTCACTTTTTTACACCATTTATCTTGTAAAAACATTTTAAAAGAGTAAATTCATCTAAATGGGAGTAAAATGTTCATTAAATAAATTATAACACAATTAAATAATTTTTTAACACACAATAGGAATGAAATTATATGAATTTGCAGGCAAAGATATAATAAAATATATACCTATCAATTACACTCACACTTGAACTATTGCTTATTCTCAAGCAATTTAATCTCCTGCAAGAAATTCTATCAATTCATTTTCAAAATCAAGTGTATGAAATCATTCAAACTTTGG
>JAOXYD010027118.1:0-14318 GCA_028565735.1 Pinacopodium congolense | reverse complement strand
GCCTTAAACAAAGTGAATTCAAGTCTTTAGGTGTTTAGATTCAATCTTCGTGGAATCGATATCAATTATACTATAAGTTGCGATCTGTATACTTGTAGTGTAGTTAAAACTAGCAAACAAGGGTAGCAATAGCATTAATAACTGAAAAGATAACATCCAAACCAACGATTGAGATCCGAACCAATAGAATCTCCATGAAATGAGTCGTGTGCCCTAACATAAACATCCCCTTCATCTGGCACACTAAAAATCCAGCAAGAAAAGTACGAGTAAAGTGAATAGGAATAACTCTAATGAAACTACAGATTTCTATCGTATCCACCGCATTTTTGTCTTCAATGTTCGCAAAGAATTCGTGAAGAAAATCCTAATAAACAAGTCCCACAAAGGTAAGAACTAGCTCCCAGCCTAGCACACAAAAAGCACTGGAAACATTAAATTGAGCCTCCAAATCTAGATGAATCGATTGCTCATAAATAAATTTGTTATTGCGGTGAGAAGCTAGCCAATCTGAATATTCTCTTGTTGTAAACCAAGGCTAATCGAAAATCAGTCTTTTCCTTGATGGTTTTCCAAAAGCGTTCCTAGGTGACATTTTGATCGAAAATTATTTGATAAAGACATTAAAATAATTCAAATATCCCAAAGAAATCCAAAAACTTCTTTGAGAGAATTTTTAAGAGTATTTAATTCATCAAAAAAAGGTTCAAAAATTTCACATTAATGAAATGCAATAAATTGCAATACAATGATACCAAAATCTAATGTAATAGAGGCCTAAAACTCAATAAAAATTGAAAAAAAACATACTTTATGTGTAAACATTGATTTTGAATATATTTATAAATTTTGGGGGCAATTTTAGTTCATTTTTAGTGATTTAATGTTGGAAATGGATAGAGGATTAAAATTTTGACCAAATGACATCAAGAACACTCAATTTGGTGAAAAAATAAGCAAGAACGATGGATTTTTCAGAAAAAGGGGCATTAGTGGCTTATAGGAGAAGGAAAGAAGGGTTTCTACAATTTGAACTGAACAGAGCATTTTAACGCTATATTTCCGAAGTAATAAGGTGGACTGGGGAGTAATACAGCGGGCTAAGCTCACTTTATTAAGCTTACCATATTAGTTCTACAATAGAATACTAATACAGGGATTAGCAAACCAAAATTCAATGGATTTTTCATCAATTTTCCTTAGACTTAAAATTAAAAACACTTAAAAATCAAATTAAACACACTAAAAACTAAGGAAATACTAAGGAAATCATACCAAACCTAAATAAACACACGTAAAAGGGCTTCAAACATTAAAATTACATCTTACCACAAAAAATAAAATAAATTCCCAAACCATTAACTACCTAAAATGGATCATTCCTAGTCAATGAGGATTAAAAAGTGAAAAAGCCTCAACAGACTCCTCAAATTGACTAGGCATATACAATTTTGCTCTTTGACTATTTACTTTGAATGTTGAATGACTATTGGTGACTTCAATTGTTCCAAATAGATAAACCTTGCTCACTTCATATGGGCTTGTCCACCTTGATCTCAACTTGCCTAGAAATAACTTTAATCTTGAATCATAAACCAAAACCTGTCCCAAACCTTCAATTCTCTCTGAATGATATGCTTATTGTGCCATCTCTTGACGCTTTCCTTACATAGTTTTGAGTTTTCATAAACATCAAGCAAAAAACCATCCAACTCATTGAATTGTAAAATCCTTTCTTTACCAACTTTATTTAAGTAAAAATTAAGAAAATTAATAGCCTGGTAGACATGATGTTCTAACTCTATAAGAAAATAGGAAGCCTTTCCACATACCAACTTGTATGGAGACATTCCAATTAGGGCTTTATATGCAGTTTGATAAACCCACAAAGCATCATAAAACTTGAATGACCAATCCTTTCTTGATGAGCTAATGGTCTTTTCCAAAATTCTCTTGATTTCTCAATTTCAAATTTCATCTTAACCACTAATCTGAGAGCGATAAGGTTTAGCAATCTTATGGGTAACACTATACTTGGAAAGGAGGGAATCAATTGTTTATTGCAAAAATGCATTCCTTCATCACTTATAATGACTTTTAGTGTCCTAAATCGAAAGAAAATGTTCTTCAGAAAACAAATTACACCTCCTGTATCATTTATTGGAAGCGCTATTACTTCAACCTACTTACTCACATAATCTACAACTACTAAGATGTATTGATTAGAGTGTGACGAAGGGAAAGGTCCCATAAAGTTAATACACTAAATATAAAAAATTTCACATACCAAAATGTTGTTTAGTGGCATCTCATGCCTTTAAGAGATATTTCTAACCCTTTGACAATTTTCACAAGACTTAACATAGTAAAATATATCCTTAAAAAATGTGGGCCAATAAAAACTACACTCCAGCACATTATGTACAGTTCTAATAGGTTCAAAGTTTCCTACTATTTCTCTTGAATGATAATAAATTAAAATGGAAGGTACTTCTTTAGTAGGAAATGTAAACGTAAGCATGGTTAGCAAATACTCTTCAGGAAAAGCCTCTTTGATGTTTTGATCTTCTTCTTTTTATATCACTATTTCATCCAAACAAGACAAATTATTTGTCATAAAATTTTCTCTTTCTTTCTTGTCTCTAATTTCAATGTCGAAATACTATAAAAGGAGAACCCATCGAATTAAACATGGCTTGGCATTCGGTTTGTTCATTAGATACTTCGTAGAAAAATGGTTTGTATAGAAAATCAACTTTAAAAGCATTACGTAGGACTAAAACTTGTCGAAAGAAAACACTACAGCTGACATTTCCTGCTCAATAGTGGTGTAATTCCTTTGAGTGTCATTCTGACTGAGACTTGCATAATGAATTGGATGGAAAATTTTTACATGCTTTTGCCTAAGTGCCACACTAATTGCAAAATCACTTGCATCACACATCAATTCAAACAAAAGAGACCATTCAAGTAATACAAAAATAGGTTCACTAGTTCACTTCTCCTTTAATAATTAAAAAGAATGCATCACTTATCATCAAAGTTAAAGATAGTGTCCTTGGTCAATAACTTAGTAAGGGGCTTTAGTATCTTTGAAAAGTCCTTTATAAAGTTATTGTAAAATCTTGTATGTCTAAGAAAACTTCTAATTGCTCTAACTGAATTAGGTGATGGAAGTTGAGTAATAACTTCAACTTTTGCTATATCTACTTCAATTCCCTAACTAGAGATCTTATAGCACAAAACTATGCACTCTTATACTATAAAATGGCATTTTTCCCACTCAAAACTAAGTTGGTCTCCTCTCATCTTCTTAAAACCTTCTAAAAATTCTCTAAACATGCATTGAATGATGTTCCAAACACCAAAAAGTCATCCATGAACATTTCAATGAAAGTTTTTATCATGTCAGTAAAAATTGCTATCATATAGCGTTAGAAAGTGTCAGGAGCATTGTATAAACCAAAAGGCATTCATCTATATGCAATGATGCAGTAGGGACAAGTGAATGTTATCTTTTCTTTATCCTTATGAGCAACATGAATTTAAAAATATCTATTATATCCATCTGAAGCATAATGAAAACTATGCCTAGCTAATCTTTTAATTACTTGATTTTTGAAGGGAAAAGGAAAGCTATCCTTTCGTGTGACATCATTCAATTTACGATAATTAATACATATATTCCATCCAGTTACTTTCCTTGTGGCAATAAGTTCATCTTGATCATTCTTTATTACAATAACTTCTCCTTTCTTTAGTACTACCTAAATTGGACTGAGAGTCAAAAATTGAAAAGATAATACCAGCATCCAAGAGTTTAACTACTTAATTCTTAACCACTTCCTTCATATTCGGATTAAGCTTAAGCTGTGGTTGGACCAAATATTTACTTCCTTCTTCCATGAATATTATATGAGGGCAAATGGAAGTACTTAACTCTTTTATGTTATCTAAGGTCTAGCCTATAGCATTCTAATGCTCTTTAAGAACTCTTAACAATTTTCCTCCATCATATCAGTCAATGATAATGATATAATCAGAGGTAATTATGATGGAGGTCATAAAAAGCCATACTTCAAATGCCAAGGAAGAGGCTTTAGCTCAAAAGTTGGAGGCTTTTCAATTGATGGCCTTGGAAGGGATTGAATTGGCCTATCTTTGACTTCCTTTTCATTTACTTCCTCAGAACTTGAACGAATCAATGCTTTTTATAGAGGGTTTAAACACAGGTACCTTAATAGATCATCTCGAAGAGAATTTACTACAATGAAGTTATATAAATCTAAGGTGGAGGCAATGCTTCATTGCTCGAAAAACATTAAAATTTACCTCTTCATCTTGAAGTCTGAGAAAAAACTTTCCTCTATGTACATTATTTGTGCCCTACCAGTGGCTATAGATGATCTTTCCAAGATAATGGACACAATGCTATCTTCTTCCATATCCAAGATAAGGAAATCTATAGGGAAAATAAATTTATCAACTTTCACGGAAACATCTTCGATGATGCCTCTTAGATAGGTTACAGAGCGATCAGCTAATGACAATGAGACTATCGTTGGTTTAGGTTCTTCTAATCGTAGCTTCTTAAAAATAGATAAGGGCATTAGATTAATACTTTCTCTAAGATCCATCAGAGCCTTATCTATCTATAAGCTACCAAATTGTATGAGGACTGATGAAACTACCAGTGTGCTTGAGCTTTGGAGGTCACTTCTTTAACGAGATAGCAAAACACCCTTCATTCAACTTTACAGTCTCATACTCCTCCAATATTCTCTCTTTGGATAGGATTTCATTAAAAAATTTAGCATATGAAGGCATTGCAGTAACTGTCTCATCAAATGGGATATTGATATGAAGCTTCTTGAACATTTCCAAGAATTTCATAAATTGCTTATCAAATTACGTATTTTGCAACCCTTGAAGGTATGGTATCCTATGCTTCTATTATTTGCACATTTGGATCTGCAAGTAACCTAGATGGCTTCTTTGAGCTCTTACACTCTTCTTTCTTTTCTTTCTTCTTCTATTCTTCTTTAACTCTCTCTCTTTTGTCATGTCCTTCCTTTCTATCTTCTTTAGCTCTCTTTCTTTTGTCATTGACTCTCTCTCTTCTGTAACAAGAATCTCTTGTTCTTCACTCTCCACCAACACTTGCTTTCCTCTCTCTTCTACCTTATTCCTTTCATTCTCATCCTCTCTTCCACTTATTAAGATAATCTCCTTAGCATGCTCTTTAAGATTGGCTTTAGTGGTATTTGGAAGCTTAATAAGTAGCTCTTCCTGTAAGAGTTATGCAATTTGTCTAACTTGAGTCTCCAAATTCTTAATTAACACCTCATGGTTTTACATCCTAGACTTAATTGATTAGATATACTTTAAAACTATCTCTTTAATACTGGGCAACTCTTTTTGAGTTTGGTTGGCTCTAAAGCTAGGTGGAGGGCCTCTTTGAGATTTGTTGGCTTGAATTTGTTGTCGTGGTTTTTGGTGGTTCTGATTATTGATCCGTGAAAAGTTTGTATGGTTTTTGTAACTAGGATTATAAGTGTTTGAGAAAGGATTTCCTCTTGGCCTATTGAAATTTCCAACATATTGAGCTTGTTCTAGTTCTCAAGCCAGAGGACTACCTTCTTGACACTCCAATGATGTATGAGAGGTACTACCATAGCTTTCACATTCAACTTTATGAGAACTATTACTAGCTCCACTCATTAGACTATCCAACTTCTTGTTCAGTTCATCCATTTAAGTAGTAAGTGCTATTGTGTCATTAATAATATGAACACCATATAGCCTTCTTTGGTGGCATTGACAATTGTACTAAAAATTATTCATATTGAATTCATTAATGAGATTATAGGCTTCAACCATATTCTTGTGCATGAAATTACCTCTAACCACAGCATCAATGGTACTACAAGTCAAAGGTGTTAATCTAGTGTAAAAGATATCAACTTTCTGCTACAAATTGAATCCATGACTAGGAAACTTGGCAAGCATGTCTCTAAATCTTTCCCATGCCTTATATAGACTTTCATTTTCATATTACACAATCGAGTTAATCTCAGCCTTCATCTTCACTATCTTAGTAGGTGAGAAGAATTTAGCTATGAACAACTTCATTAACTCATCCCATGTAGTAATGGAACTAGATTGCAGTGTTGATAACCAAGATTTTGCCATATCTTTAAGAGAAAAGGGAACAAGCCTTAGCCAAATTGTGTTATCAGAAACTCCATTGATTTTAAAAAGATCACATGTACTAAAGAAATTCTACAAATGTTCATTGGGATCTTTTAAAGCTGAACCTCCAAATTGTGAGGATTTAACTGTAGAGATGATACTATGTGGGATTTCAAAATTATTTGCAGTGACTTTGGGACAAAAAATACTAGCCACAAGTTTACCTCTATTTCCTAATACTAAGTCCATCATAGTTGGTTCTTTATTTTCTACCTGAGGTCCTACAATTACACGTTCTTAAAGGTCCATTTCTAAAGGTTTTGATTTTGTATCACTAGATGTCTCTACTTCTAAAAGAACTGATGCAGTCGCTCAAACTTCTTTCTTTTACCTTCTCAAGTGTGCTCAAGTTCTAGATGAAAGTCTACTGACTCAAGATTTTGTCCCCGAGTATGCATAAAAATTAAATAAAATACTAAATAAAGGTAAATAAATAATTAAGAAAAATAATATAATAAAAAATCAATACTATTACATAAACTAAAATAAGTAGAAAATAAACACACAAAAATTCAAAAAATTAGAAAAATAAAATTTCAACTATTAGAGTAATTGACACTAATTTCCCTAATATTAAGCTTTTAATCTCAGGAATGGTGCCAAAAAAAATTTTGTGCATTGGTTATAAGATTATGAAATTTAGAATTCCTTAAAAAATTTACTTTGAAAACCAAGGAGATTAAGGCAAGTGTACCTATCGAACAAGTAACAAAGTAGAATATTTTAGACCCTGAATGTCTATCCCATAGGGAAAAGGTTAATTATTTGGTTAATTAGATCATAATTTTCTAGGAAAATCCAAATAATTTCATTAAAAACTTAAAACAGTGGTAAACTACTCTAACCTAGCTTAAACATTTTAAAATGATGTTTTAATTACTTTTAAAATTTTCTAAAAATAACTAAATGTGAAAATTAGCTAAGAAATTGATGATTAATGATTTAATAGAACTTTAAACAATATTAAGGGCTAATTTAGAGTTCCTTTACAAAATCAAAACAAAGCTATGGTTAAGAATTTAATTCTTCTCCATTAAGCTTAATTTAAAGTTTGATCATGCATTGAATCAAGTTTACTGGTTTTAATTTCAAGAAGTTGATTTCTGAATTTGCAGTCTTAGATCTCCAACTCTCATAAAAAATCAAGATTTGGTCATTCATTGATTAATTTGTGTTTTTTATTAAGTTTTCTATCAAACTAAGATGCTTTATTAAGCTTATATTATCTTTAACTTTAATTTTAAGTGGCTAGCTTAAAATTAAAACTTTCAAACCCTTGATAAACAAAACTCAGACACTTTTACATGCGTTTAAGCTCTCTTAAAAATGATTTAGCCACGCATCTTGATCAAAGAATACAAAATATACAACTTTAGCATCATGCATTCATAAATTTGAAAATATAAGCTGTAAAAATAAGTTTAGAGGTTAGAAAAATAGCAGAAGAAATCTCCTGGATGTGTCTTGATCTCCCAACTTGATTCTGGAATCCAACACTGCTTTAAATCAAAATAATCTTATAGAAAATTCAAAGAGAATTTAAGAATGCAAGCCTAAAAGTAATAACTTTGATTAATTTGAAAATGGAGCAACTATATAAAGATTATAAGTTAGAAAACTCCTGAATGTGATCCAAAAACCCATAATTAAGTCTTAACAGCAATCTCAAATGTTTAGAAACTCAAAAAATAACAAGGAATTTGAAATAAAAGTATTTGAAACCTATGATAGTACAATAAATGAAGAGAGAAGGAAAAGCCTCTCTCTCAAACTCAGATCTATTTTTTCTCATTGAATTTGTTTGTTTGTTGTTTTTCTCTATTTTTTAGCTCTAGCAGCCTCCCCCTTGATACTAGAAGACAACTACATTGATGAAGAACATGCCTAAGCCGTAATTGTCTAGATTTGAGGTAGATAAGTCCATTTGACTTTTAATACAATGGGTTGACTCGAGGTAATATGGAGTCTTGAGCCCACCGTATTGGTCCTAAATCATCACTCCTATATAGGGGTTTAGCCAGATCCATGTATTGGTCTTGAAATATGACAATTTGACTCTTGTTTTACTCTAATCTTCATTTAATCTAAAATTCTTGCAAATTAAACATTATAAAACATAAATTGTACATTTAAGAACTAACTTAGGGGTCTTAATTGAATAAATACTAAATAAAAACTTAATCAATTTGACCCTTAATAAGGAGTTAAAGAAAGAGATTAATGAACATAAGGAATCTTTGTTAAAAATTATAAAAGCCAAAGTACAATTGGATTACATGTTTGGAGCCCAAAAGACTTCTAATAATTGGAAAGGTTTAGAATACACTCAAAGGAGTGATTTGATAATGCAAAAACCTTTTTTTTTTTCATAAAGGGCAAGAATTTAAAAGATGAACATTTTCATAAGTCCTCATTAGAAAATGTTGCGCTAGTGGGTCTATCACAAACTACTAAATAATAAAATACCTAATCAACTTATCTAACTATATAGCAAGGTAGATCATGGTTGGTCCCACTGAAAATTGGTTGTGTTTTTTCAATTATTCCTACTGTTACAAAAAAAAAAGAAAAGAAAATCAAACCCTTGGATGTGAAGGGAGTAGAAGAAAACTAACGAAGAAATAAATAATAACACAAAAAGACAAGAAACAAATAACAGATACAGGAAGCTGGGTAGAAGATATTATTTAGATTTATGAATTAAAATTGATCATCAAATTCCTAAATATTGTGTTATGGTTAAGATGCTAGCCTATAGAAACCAATAAGCTCTTGTGTCCTAAGTTCTTTCCTTTTTAGATAAGTCCTATATGATAGAAAACTTACCCCTAATCATGCGACAACCTAGAACAAGTTCTTTAGATTTAGTTTCACAACAACATTAAGAACTATAGAAAGACTAACTTAAGCCATAATAATATAAGATTGGAATATGTAACTTAAGGAATTGAAATCCCAGACTAATTGGTTAAGTTTACCTACAAAACCAATAAACCTATCACTACTTATGGTTTTTACTAATGACAATTACGGATCAAAAGCTAAAACCTAGAAATTAAAAAAAATTACACCTAGGATGTCTAATCCTATTAATTAAGCTCTAATTCATGGCATTAAAGCCGAATTCCAACATAATCCGGGTATAAATCAAAATGCCCATTAAAGACCCAATCATTTCTTATAATTATAATTCAATAATCCATTAAATATCTTTTAATGCACAAGAAAACTGAGTTAACATACTAAAAATAACAATAACAAAAACGAAAATTAAGACAGACAAAACTGAAGACATATAAAACATAAGGAAAATAAAGAGATCAAGGCTAGAAATTAAAGGAACTATCATTAAAATATCAAAAACTTAAGATTCAACAATATTTAACATAACCCAAATCAAATACATGATAAAAATAAAAGAAAATACATAAACAACATCAAAAACATAAATAAAACTAGAGTTCAACATCAAAACTACTTAATATAAGGTTTTAACATGAAAGAAGATGAAAACATAAAGCAAACACCATGAAACCTAAGGAAAACTTAAAGAAACCAAAAGGCTACCTATGTGGGAGCCAAAACTACTGAAAAAGTCCTTACCTTAAGCTTTTATAGGTCTCATTTAGGGTTTAGAATATTTAGAGAAGCAAAATTAAAGATTTTCCTTTTTATTTTTTGTTTCTAGAATGCAAAACGGGGATTTTTGGGGACTAAAATAGCATAATTTGATTGGAACCATTCAAGTCCTAGATTTTGCCAACTTCTGACCCTCTTCATGCTTTCCACTCTATCTTCTTTTACGTACCTCTGATTGCCATAAAATTTGGTATGTACGCTCCTCACATGATGCTCTTGTCAAATAATATAAGTTCTAAAAGTGCATTGAGTGCAACACCAAAATCACCTGTACTAAAACTAATGCTCAACTGAGCTTATCTTGTTCTTTTATTTTTCCACTCTTCATGGATTGTCATATGGCCTTAGAATTTGGTGTGGAACTTCATAACATGATACTCTAATTCCTCAAATTTATTCTACACCTCTTCTGGTTCCAATTGTGCTCCAATTTTACTCCTAAACTTGATCCTTTAATCTTTATTTGTATTTAATAATCAAATCTACAAGTAAACTTAATATGAACACAAATTAAGAATTTAAACATCAAAATAGGGATGAAATGACATTGAAACACATGTATAAATACTATAAAATTTATCCCTATCATGCATCTTCATTAAAACCATGTCCTTCAAAAAGTCATCAAGTATTTATGTATGCATTTAGGAGGACTGAAGCTAAGAAGAATGCGGATCAAGGTAGAAATAGGCAAAATTTTCATATAAATGCGCAGTTATCTTATAATAATGCATTTTAGCCTCCAAAGGGAAAAGAGGTCTAATACATTCTCATGCCTCTCATTTGCATGTTCATAAATCTAGAGGCGTATTTCAATTTTATCCTAGGTCCAGTTACACCAATATAAGACATTTTGAAATAGGAGGCCTAGAAATGTGAAGGGGTATAATCATTATCTTCATTAGACACGTAATTGTATATGCTAGTACCCACATATGTATGTTTATAGCTCTAGTAACATTTCATATTTACATTCTAAGAGGCCATATCATCATTAGAAGAATAGACATAACTTTAGGCCCCATATGATATAAAGTGGTATAATGCATTCTCATAATTCATATAAGCCTAAACATAATCCTTGGAACACATTTCATAAAGATTCAAATTTTTATCATGATCCTAAGAGAACTCATTAGGATAGGAGAAACACAATTGAGCATAAAGATCATAGGTTTCACCAATATGCATATTTGACATGTTACTTTTAAGGTAATGTTAGACATATAAAAAATATTATTTTGCTAAACATAGAATGATTAGAAACCCTTAAGAATATGGGTAAAGAAAGGTGTTAAGAATAATCCCCAAGGACCCAAGTTAGTGTGGGTACTTAGAACACACTAGTTTTTTTTTTTTCTAAGTCAACAATGATTACTATCAATTTTTTTCAAGAAAAAGAAGAAAAAAGTGGTATCTCTATTATTGAAAACTCGTCATGAATTCCTCAAATAAGCTTACGAAGTGTATTATTAAACCAAGTGAGAAGAAGAGAATTTGGTATTAAGAGGTAATGCAAAAACAAGTTACACCTATGCTTTTACTTGATAATATTTATCTTGTTGTATATTTTGATGATATGTGATCGATAGGAGAATACTGAATTACATGTTTTAGGTAGAAAGATGGATTAGTTGCTATATATAGAAGGAGTATATGCATAATCATATTTATGTTAATGTTTTGTTTTTTATGGCCTAATATAAAAATTATGTGTTTTTAATACAGAGTATTTGTTTTTGACCCATAATATGCATAATATAGATTAACATACGCTTTTGATGATGTATGTTTTTTTCTTTTAATGCAATATAGGCATAACATGAAAAAATAAGTCTTTTATAGCATAGTATGTGATTTTATGTACTTTCATGGATAATATGCATAATATGAGTGGATATGTATTTTCTTAAACATAATATTCATAATGTATATGTTGATTGCATCATATGTGTTATATAGATTAGTATGTGTTTTGTTATATAAAGATGCAAAAGAGGTGTTTTTTTATATGTAATATGCATAACATAAGAAAACATACATTCTTGAAGATGCATAACATATGTTTTCTAATCATTTTTGTTTTTTTAATCCCTTTTCATGCTTTATTGACCCATAATGCATTATTGCTAACATTTAAGGGGAGTAAAATTATTTTTAGTACATGAATTAAGGGGGAGTGAGATTTAAGGAGAGAATATTTTTTAAAATATTTTTTACTTAGTTATGAGAGATTTTGGGAGTGTTTCATGAATGTTGTTTTCTAAATTTATAATTTCTCTCATAACTAGTGATTTTTATGTGAACTTTTCAACAATGCGTGCTTTTATTTGTAGAAATAGTGATTTTTTAAAAGTTTTTATTAATTTTTATGTGAAATTTTCAATAAAAATGTTTTTATTAATAATTCACATTAAGTTTAATTTTTTTTGTTAGCTTGATCAACATTTGGTTATTTTTCAATTCTTTTTTAGCACTACTAAAAAACTTTAAAAAAAAGTAGAAAGATTTTTCTTCGCAGCTTTTAAAAATGATGATTTTTTTCTTATAGTTGGTATGTTTTACCATAAATGTTTCTTTACAATTGTTATGTTTTGTTTTCAACCCTTTTATCACAACTAGTATCTTTTTGATGATGTCAAAAGGGGGGAGAGAGATGTGTGATATTAAGGAGTGATATGAGTTTTAAGTTAAAAGGGGGAGTGTGATATCATTTCAAAATGTAAGGAGCATTATTTTGCATATGATATTATTTCAATGACGCATGAGCATTATGATTTGCTTTGAAAATGTGTTTTGATTTTATGCGCTCTTAATATCACATTTTTTTTCTCATAATAAAAAAAGTGGGAGATTGTTGAATCAATGGAGGATTTTATGTTGGAGCCCAAGGAGGAAGTGTTTTCAAGTGAAGGAAATGAGAATGATGGTGCATGTAAACTTTTCTTGATTTATATCAATGTTTGAAAGGGCTCATTTTTTCATGGAAAATTGCATATAGGATTTTGATCAAATATTTAGAGTTTAGTTGCTTTTTCAATGCACTTTTACATAAAAATTTACATATATGATTTTGGACAAAATTTTATAGTCAAGTTGTTTTTGTTTAATGCATGTGCATAATAGGAACTGGGTTTAAAATGTCACATTAGGATAGAGTTTATCAAGAGGAATTCATGTGACTGGGCTTTGAAGAATCATCTTGACATGTGAAAGTGTTTTGGAAAAGTCATTGAATTTTGGTGGAGTATTTTTGGATTGGTTTAAGTCAATCCTATGAGAAATTTTTTTTTGAGATATTTATGATTGTTTTTGAAACATTGAAAGAGTTATGAAATTGTTTGAATTGACAATTTTTACTAAGACATATTTTGTGTTTAAGGTTATTTGAAATATTTTAAGCTCTAAAATGACTTTAGAAAACTTTAAAAACTTGTACGAATTGGATTTAAAGTGAAAAAAAAATTAATGGTTAAGAAAGTTTTGGAATATTTTTTAAAAGTTAAAAGCTATTAATTATTTAAATTTGCAATATTTAAGGAGACTTTTATGTTTGAGTTAATTAAATCATCTTGGAAATTGAAATAGCATTGTAAATGGTTTTTAAACTTGTATGAATTCTTTTCAAAGTAGAAGAAATATATTTTACATGTTTATGGATAGGTGGAAAATAGTTTGAAATGAAAACTTTCAAATTCTTTCTAAATTAATCATAAAAAAGACAATTTATGGTTTTGATGTCAATTATCATGTCTTGGTATTCAAAGTCACTTTGGGAATATTTTGAAACTTATTTGAATTGAATTGAAATCAAAAGTGTTGTGTTGGTTAGGTGATTTTAAAACTTTGAATGATTTTCAAACGATTTTATTTTAAAAACTAGCAGAATTAAGTCAAATGCACCTATTGCCAAAGTAATATAACGGAATAAATTTAAGACTCCAGATATCAATCCCTTGGGGAAAAAGGGCTTAATTACTAGGTTTATTATGTTAAAATTATTTAGGAAAATCCAAATAAATTGGTTAAAAACCTTAAAATTACTAAACTAGTCTAAGTTGGCTTAAGCACTTAAAAAATGATTTTTAATTACTTCTAAAAAATTTTGAAAATTACCAAATGTGTAAATTAGATAAGGATTAGGTGATTGATGATTTATTTGAGCTTTAAACACATTAAGGGTTGATTAAAGTTCCTTAAGAAACTCAAAATAAAGCTATGATTAAGACTTTGCTTTTTCTCCACATTCAATCTTTTTTAAAGTTTGGTTATGCTTCAAATCAAGTTAATGGGCTTTAATTTTAAGAAAGTGAGTTCTGAAAAATTAATCTCAGATCTCCAACTTTCACAAAAAAATTTAGGTTTGGTCATGCAAGGATTAATTTGTGTTGCTTATTGATTTTTCTAACAATTTAAGATGATTTCTC
>JAOXYD010027108.1:0-14318 GCA_028565735.1 Pinacopodium congolense | reverse complement strand
TATATTATAATTATTAGGTATTATTAATATAATATAATAATAATATAATATAATGTGGTAATATTCTTATAATATTATAATTGTTTTAAAAAGTATATTAAAAAAATTTTAGTAAGGGTAATTTTGTAAGATAAGAATGTGCCTCTTAAGTTTGTGGAATTTATTTGCAAATTCCATCTATTTTGGTGGGATTTGGATTAGTTATGTTGAATTCCATGGAATTCAAAACCCAAAATTGAAATGAACAATTTTTTGTGTTTCAAATACAAAAATTTGGAATTGCAAATGAATTCCACAAAATTTTATGGAATTCATTTTTTCCAAATAGGCTCTTAGTCTTTTTGGATTTGTCTGGGCTTCCGGATTTGGGTCTTGATCAGGCCGGGTTTAATCTAGCCTAATGACTCAGGTCCAAACTTCCACCAGGCCACCAAATGCTGTCCTCCTTTGCTCATTGGACCTCACGCTAATAGGATCCAGCCCACTGATAAAGCCCTTTTGTTTCTCCTTTTTTTTCCTCTTTATTTTTTGTTTTCCTTTCTGTCTTTATTGTGGAAGTTTGTTTCAATTATGTCTCCCTCCTAACTATCTCTGTACACAAGGGGTTATAAATATGAGCCCTTGGTCATTTAATAAAGTGTGGAGAAAATACAATTTTCTTTTCATCCATTTTTTAGTTCATTGCTTCACTCTAAATTTTCGTTTTTTATCTTGTCTCATCACCTTCTTTTGCCTCTCACTTCACTCCACCTTTGCTAGCTCTCTTTGCTATGCTACAATATCAATCTACTAGCATTAATCTGGAATTGATTTTGGCTTCTTATAAAAACAATTTAATTTGCTCATTCATGAAAGATTGTGGATCTCATATTTCAAAAAGGTATAACATGTGTCTGTTATGTACAACACCCTTAAACACGAGGGGCCATCCATTCTATCTCCCCAATGAATAATGGCTTGAACATGTTATGGATAACAACACAAATGCAAGCATATTCCTAATTAATATCAAGAAATGGTTGGAATATATATCTATTATCCAAAAAACAAAGAAAGAAATAAGAAAGGTGTAAGGAGATTTGTAATCAAGTGGCAATAAGCAAATTAAAATTGTCAAAGAAACGGAATTAAGAGAAAGCAGTTAATAGTAATTACCTCAATCTGTATCACAAGAACTCTGTAGAAAGAGTAAAGTGTTTTTATTATTCACTCTTATTTTTATCATATACCTTGTTCTCCTATTAATATAAGAGTACTGAGTACAAAGAAAAGAAGTATCTTAACTACTTTCCTATTCTAGTATATTGACTAAATCTTAACAATATATGCTACTATATTTATAGATATCAAATTTCCCAAATCTCTCATCCTAATCTCCTAATCTTAGTTTCCAACACTTCCCCTCAAGTTGGCTTGAAAAAAATATTTTCCATAGTTAGCTTGCTAGTTAAGTAGTTAAATTGTCCCTTGTCCAACCATTTTGTAAGAACATCTGCTATTTGATAAATAGTAGGTATATAAGTCATGCTGATTTCCCCTTTTTCAATCTTCTCTCTGATGAAATGCTGGTCAACTTCCACATGTTTAGTTTTGTCATGAAGAACTGGATTGTATGCAATAGCAATTGCAGCCTTATTGTCACAATATACCTTCATTAGTAAACTGCTTTGAATCCTTAGGTCTTCTAGTAATCTCTTGATCCATAGGATTTCACAGATTCCATGAGTTACAAACATGAATTCAGCTTCTGCACTACTCCTTGATACTACACTCTATTTTTTACTCCTCCAAGTAACCAAATTCCCTCAAAAAAAAATGTGTAGTAGCCGGAGGTTGATTTTTGCAGCCAGCTCAATCTGCATCAGTGTAGACTTCAACTCGAAGATAGCCCTGCCTCAAAGTGTTCTTGTCTAGGAGAGTGCATGAATTAACTCACTCTACTTACTGCAAATGCTATATCTGAGCGTGTGTGAAATAGATAAATCAATCTTCCTACTAGTCTTTGAAATTGCTCTATATTTGTTACTTCCTTGGGTTTGGCATGTTAAAGTTTTTTATTAGATTCAGTTGGTGTTTCAGCTGCTCTACACCCAAGTAAACATGTCTCATTCAGTAGGTCAAGTGTATATTTGTGTTGAGTAATAAATATACCATTTTTTAATCTTGCAAACTCCATACCAAGGAAGTACCTTAGATTTCTGAGGTCTTTTATCTCAAATTCTTTGACAAGTTCCTTCTTTAATTTCTCCAATTCGCCAATATTATCTCCTGTTAAGATAATGTCATCCACATAAATAATTAAGATAGCTATTTTACCTTCTCTTAAATGTCTATAAAACGTTGTGTGGTCTGCTTGACGTTATCAGTAACCATGATCCTTAACAGCCTTTCCAAAACGTTCAAACCAAACTCTTGGAGATTGCTTAAGACCATATAATGACTTAGTCAATTTGCACACTTTCTCCTCTCCCAATTTCTTCTTAAAACCAGGAGGTAAGTTCATATATACTTCTTCCTGAAGATCTAAAAATGCATTGTTTATATCTAATTGATGTAATGGCCAACTGTAATTGACAAATAAGGATAGAAGTACTCGAATTGGGTTCATCTTACCAATTGGAGCAAATGTCTCTTAATAATCAATTCCAAAGGTTTGTGTAAATCCCTTTACTACTAATCTAGCCTTTTTTCTCTCTATACTCCCATCGGCTTTGCATTTACCAGTAAACACCCATTTGTAACCTATAGTAGTCTTTCCCTTTGGTAGTTTCACCAAGTCCCAAGTTCCATTTTTTTCTATAGCATTCCTTTCTTTTATAACTGCTAACTTCCAGTTCAGGTCATCTAATGCCTCCTTAATAGTTCTCAGTACAAATAGGTTAGACATATTTGAAATAAAGGCTCTATAATTATTGGACAATCTATCATAAGACAAGTATTTTGCAATGGGATGTTGTGTACATTTCCGAACTCCTTTTCTAATTGCTATAGGGAAATAAGAATCAATGGGAACATTAACTGGAGGAATTGAAGATGAGGAAATGAGTGGATTATAACTAGGATTACCTGGATTACTTGGACCCTCATCCAGACTTTCTGGTTGGCATTATAGTTGAACAATTTTCAAGTCTTTATTCTTGTGTTTTCTTTGAGTATAAACTAGATACTTAGGTTCAGGAACATGTTTTTCCTTCTGTAGTATTTCTCTCCTTGCTTATGACTCAACAAGTATTGGTAATCCTATATTAGAATTTCCAGCATTCGCGAAAGATAGAATAAGATTTGGTAAGGGATTAGGCTCAAGAAAATTGTCTTCATTCTCAATCTCCCCCTGAAGAGAATTTTTTGAAAAACATGGTTGATTTTTAACAAAGGAGACATCCATACTCACAGAAAACTTTTTTTTTATTGTAGCACTTGTAACCCCTTTTGTTTGAAGCATAGCTAATAAAAACACATTTTTCTACCGTGGGATCCAGTTTGGATAAAAAAAAACTAGGTATATGAACATAAGCAGTGCAACCAAAGACTTTCAAAGATAAATCTAAACTAATCTTGCATTCAGGAAAAGTTCTTTTGAAATACTCAAGGGGTGAGACATATTGTAGAACACGGGTAAGCATACGGTTGATTAAGTATGAGGCAATTAAAATGGCATCTCCCCATAGATATTTTGGAATATTCATTGAAAACGTTAGTGCACGAGTTACTTCAAGTAAGTGTTTGTTTTCGCTTTTAGCAATATCATTTTGCTAAGGAGTATCACTACATTTGTATGGATGTAAAATGCCTTTCTCTTGGAAAATTTGTCCTAGACATTCATTAACATACTCTTTCCCGTTATCAGAGTGAAACAAGTAGATTTTGGAGTCAAATTGGTTTTCAATCATTTTTTGAAAAGTTTGAAATACCTTTTTAACTTCAGATTTATCATTTATCAAATACACCCAACAAATACGAGTATGATCGTCTATAAAGGTAACAAACTATTTCTTTCATGTAACAATGGTGATCCAAGAAAGACCCCATACATCAATATGAACCAAATACAAAGGTTTAGAGGCATTGTAAGGTTTTGTCAAATAATGAGTCTTTCAACTTTTGGATAAAACACAACTTTCATAATGAAAAACAGAACAGTCCAAAGTTTTGAATAAGACAGGAAACAATGTCTTAAATATGGAAAACTAGGATGTCCTAGTTTAAGGTGCCAAAGCATGATTTTTTTATGAGCAAAAATTGAACTAACACTACCACTATAGCCTTGAGCACTTTTATTGTCGGGAAAATTATCAAAGTAGTAAAGACCATTGACCATTCTAGCACTGCCAATCATCTTCCCAGAGTTCCGGTCCTGAAAATCACACTGAGAGTCAAAGAAAAGAACACAGAAATTAGAGTCCTTGGAGATTTTACTAACAGACAATAGATTGCAGGCTAACTTTGGAAGAAACAACATAGATTTAAAGGTAATAGTGTTCAAGAGTGTAATATGACCTTTTCCTGCAATAGGTGTAAAACTGTCATCGGTAATCCTAACATTTTCTGGTTTAGATAAGCAAGAGTAATTGTGGCAGGAATAGAAGACATGTGGTCAGAGGCCCCTGAATCAATGATCCATGGGGCAAATTTTTGGTTACATGATAGAGCACTAAGATTGATACCTGTTTGTGCAAAAGCACTATTAGAGGTACCAGATGATAAATTAGATTTTAGCAGCTGTAGGATGTGATTTGTTTGCTCCTTAATAAAAGGGCTAGTCTCGACTTCATTGGCATAAGATGTTCCAGGTTAGCTAAGCTTTTTGTTCTTCCAATCTACAGGTTTCCCATGAATCTTCCAACAAGTTTCTCGGGTATGGCGTGGTTTATGACAAAAATCACACCATATTCTAAGCCTTTGTTGATTTGATACATTGTTTGTAGTTGAATCAAGTGCAATAAAGGTTGAATTCTCTGTTAGAGAAGTGATCCCTTTCTTCCCAAGTATCACATTTCTGCGGCTTTCTTCTCTTCTAACCTCAGAAAACACTTCACTGATGGATGACAGTGGCTGACGACCTATGATTCTCCCCCTAACCTCGTCAAATTCAATATTTAATCCTGTCAGAAACTTGTAAATACGATGATCTTCAACTAGCTTTCTGTAGTGATTACAGTCTTTAGATGACTTCCACTCATAATCATTGAATAAATCCAAATCTTACCTCAACCTCTTCAGGGAGTTGAAGTATTTTTTGATACTATCCTCTCCTTGACGTATTTCACCAAGCTTAATTATTAGCTCATAGATTTGGGACTGATTTCCCAAGTCTGAGTACATTTGACTCACATTCTCCTAAAGTTCTTGGGCTATTAAGTAACATAAATAATTGGAACTAATTTCTTCTTCCATGGAATTCACCAACCAAGTTATTACCGTGGAGTTTTCAGCATCCCAAATCCTATAGGACACATCTTTCTTTGCTGGTTCTTGCTTCTCTCTAGTCAGGTATCCAATCTTCCCACGACCCCGAATGTACATTCTGATGGACTGAGACAATCGCAGGAAATTATCACCATTTTACTTGATGTTGGTGATTTGGACAGAATGTGAATCAGGGTTAGGGTTAGGAGGAAGAAGTTTAAGAATGTTTTTAGAGGTGTTAGAGGACATTGTGACGGCTAGGTGCTAAGGTTTCAGTCAGAGAATAAGTCCCTGCTCTGATACCATGTAGAAAGAATAGAGTATTTTTATTATTACCTCTTATTCTCCTCATATACATTGTTCTCCTATTAATATAGGAGTCCTGAATACAAAGAAAGGAAATATCTTAACTAGTTTCCTATTTTAGTATATTGATTAAATCTTAATAATATATACTGTTATATTTATAGATATCAAATCCCCTAAATCTTTCATCCTAATCTTGGTTTCCAACAAGTCTATGGAAGCTTATGTAAAGGCCGAGTTTCAGGTTTTGCCTCTTTTTTGAACCTTCTAGTGGCTTTTGGTGCTTACTCTTGTTATACCTTACTACCCTTTTCCTGCCAAAGAGTCCTTTGCTAATATCTAGGAGAATAATGCATCTAATCTCCTTGATATTCGCTCATCGGTACGAGGTATCCCGATAGGTTTCACTCATTCTATTCTTTCTGCTTTCCTAGGGATACTAGATTTAAGAGATATTTATGTTCATAAGGTGAATATAATTAGAGGTGATTCGATTTCTTCCAATCCCTTCTTTTCGATGGATGTAGCTAGAGCTCAGTTAGGTTTGGTTACTCCATTTAAAAAGAGAGACTATCTTACTAACTGGTTGAGTATTAAAGATCGGAGAGCTATAGTAATCTTTAATGTTAATGTACTTCTTAGAGCTAGTGGTATCATTAAGTTCAGATTTGATGATACTTATCTTTTGTATAATTTATTCCATGGATTAGGAGCTCTAGAGGGTCTTTCTTTGGTTGGTTTTCCTTTACAGAACATGAGGAATGCAGTTTGATTTACTCACCAAACCAAAAACTTCTATTTTCCATGCTTACTTACGAGGATATTTGAGACATTAGGAGTCTCTTTTGATGATAAGGTAGTAGTTCATCTAAACAACTCCATTTCTTATTTTCTTTTAAAGCTTTGGCCCTATTGTAGAGTTGGTGGAGAGTGAATGAACATCATTTTTAGACCCTTACAGATAAGTAAGTGTATAGCTGATGTAGATATCCTAGCACTTGGTCCTGTAGCTGCTCTTGAGGAAGGTATAGGAGAGGCTTCCTTTGAAGCCACTCTGAGTGTTCATAGGCCACCTCCTGATGATCACATATAGCTTATGTACCTCATGTACCACTTTCGATCCCTCCATTGAATTGTTGATTGCTATTTTGAGGACGGAAATTTGTATGGAGACTGGTTTTACTACTATTATCTCTCAAATGGATAAGATGGACTCTCATATGGATCTTTTTCAGTAGTAACTTGACCAAATTGAGCAATATTTCACAGCACGCCAGCCACCTCCAGCTGATCAGAGTCCTCCTTTTTAGCCCTTTGGGATTTTACATTTTGTGTATGGACTATTTGTTTTTGTTGTTTGTTTTAGTGTTTGTTTTCCTTTCTTTAGTTGTAATTTGGCTGCTTCTTATGTATTTGGGTTCTTTTTTTATATTATGACTCATTAATCTATATATATGGAGCATGGTTTATTTCATTATTGTCTCTTGTACTTTCATTTTCCTTTCATCATTTCCAGTTACAAGCAAGGACCCAATTTCATTGTTCAATTCAATGGAGCGTTATAAGATATCATCATTTTATTGCAGGTGCTTTCCTCCTATTTATCTCTCATTTTGTGCTTTATGGTTGATTTTATGAACATTGAGGACAATGTTCAGTGTAAGTGTAGGGGAGGGAATGGTTGTTTCACATTTATGTTTATTTTTCCACAAGTTTATCATTTTATCATCTTTTTAAAGATAATTTATAATTGGTGGAAATTGTTTTTTTATTTTAATGCATATCATTGAAATTTTTTCTTTTTATTTTGACTATTTTTGATGAATTAAGATGTTATATTCTTAATTAATCATGTTTATTAACATTTAACTTTGATTTCTTCATATTTTGGATAATAAATATCTAATGATCACGATGATTTTTCAGCTAAAAATATATGTTTTCAAAGTGATTTGGAACTTCCTTTATACATTTTCATATCTTTTTTAAATTAAAATCAATTTCAATTTCAAAATAAAAAATAAACATAAAAGAACAAATGTTTAAAAGTTTAAAAATGAGCAAGTTTTCATTCACTCCACTGGTTTCAAACCAATTAGTTGAAGTTAAAGATTGGTGTTAGTAACCATTTGATGTGAGGTGATTTCATTGAGTAACCATGGATGTTCACGACAAAATGTTTATTTTCATGTAATAAGATTGAATGACCTCTCAACCAAACCATAAAAGCTCAAATTATTGTTTTATAATTATGCTTAATGTTTAAATGATTTGGTTTTGATTAAAAGATTATTCATTTTTCTTTAGAAATGTTCATTTTATATTTGAAAATCACTTGTGTAATTTAGATTGAATTTTGGAAGAATTTGAGGTTCTTTTAAGTTGTTTGTTAATTTACATGCGTGATTATTAATATGGCATCTTAATGATTTGTTCGATGATTAGATGATTAAGGAAAGGTTTCAATAATATGGTTTGATGGATTATTTATTTTCCTAAGATTATATTTTATTTTGAAATTGATGATGGATTAATTTGTTTGAGAATAACGAATTCTTAAGTGTGGGGGAATTGATAGGGGTTCATTTCATATTATTTTCCTTGATATTTTAATTTTAAATTGTTTGATTTATGTCTTGAAATATTTAATTTGCAGATTAACGTCAATTTGAAGTGAAAATTCAAGAAAATATGAAGATTAGAGTTGAATCAGGAGCTAAATGTAAGTATCTAAGCCAACCCATGTTTAATCCCCAAGACCCACGTTTAAGTCAACTTTTAAAGTTAAATGGCAGTAGTCAAACAACGTCGTTTAACTGTTCTTCAAGTGATGTTCAAATAGCAGTTGAGACATTTCTAGTTAGTTATTTAATTTTGATTGGCTGCAACTTGTCCACTTGCTTCCTACTTGTAGTTGAGACATTTATGAAGCCATAGAACATAATTTTATGCATGAGAGATTAGATAGAGAGCTCCAAATCTAATTTAGCTTAGGGTTTCTTTGTTTCTTTAGTTAGGTTTCTTTACTGTTTTTCTTTTCTAGCCTTGTTCATGTTATTTTTAGGTTGTATTTGAGGATTCCATGAGTCTTTTAAGTTTATTGAAGGTTGTTGAACACTTTAGAACAACAATTGGTGAAATCTAAACCCTTTTTTCACTTATTTGATTTTCTTTATTCATATATGTTAAAAAACATAGGCTGTTTTGATGAATATGATTTTTCTTGCATATGTATGATGTTTTAATCTAATTTCATGGTAAGGACAAGTTCTTAAATGGGTTAAATGAGTTTTTATCTCATGATTAGATGTTAATCTTTGTTTATTTAAGATCTTAAAGCTTGTCTTGACTTGATCACTTAAGATAAAATTAAAGATGATTAAAGATCCGAGAAATCTACTTTAATCATTGGAAAAATCAGTAAACGACATGTCGAGTCCCTAATAAATCTTGTTAAGAATTTTTATTATAAAAATCACAAATATAATTTTAGCAATTACAAAATCCTTTTTCAAGGCTTAAGAATAACTTTCTCGATCCTTTTTAACACCTTTTCCTCACAACTAATCTACTTTTTAAAAATACACTTAGAAAGAATCTCATTAAACTCAAAATGATGTATTAAGAGGCTCACAAAAACTTTGAGATGTATGCAATAAAGTGCTCAAAAAACGCTAAAAAAACCAACTCAAACTTCCATAAAAAACTTCACCGAAACCACACTCTCAATGCTCTTAATACTTGAATGATTGAATTCTTTTCACTTGGATGCTTAAAACTAATGCAAAACACCTATTTCTTGGTGTGGAACTTCAAACTAGTCGTATTTTGACTATTGTTTTAAAGCATTAACATCATTTTTTTGATTGAGAAATAGCCTCGGATCTTAAAATCTGGACATCAACTACAGTTTTGATCAAGCAACAATTCATTATTAATGTTCCACTATTAAACACCCTCTTTAACGTGGGTTGCTCAACAATGCCGTTAATCATTTAGAAAAGCACATTAAAACTTGACCAAAATATTTCTAACTCAAACCAAGACTATTGCAACATTATAAAACATTTCTTAACTTACACACACATTGAAAAACTTTCCTAAAATATCTTTAACTCATTAAGAGGATTATTAAAAATATTTCCCATAAAAATTTCTTTTTATTATGCATCCTACATGCATATGCCAATCCATAGATGTAGTTATATATGGATGAGCCTCATCAATCACCAAAATAAACTAAGTAAGACTTACAATAAAAATTATAAGTAAAAACTTATAAGAAATCTAACTTGATCTACTAAACACTTGAATCTTCATCATTTCATCATAAGGTCCATATTAATATTTCATAGCTGACTTTTTTCATACTTTAATGTTGACACCTATCTTTTAAACCCATAAAAAAATAATAAAATATTAGTCTAAATATTGTTTTGTCATCATAAAATGGTGAGCCTCTCTTGTTTCGACAATCCTTATAGCTCATGTTAGAGAATGATACCAAAATCTACTTCGTAATCTTGATTTCCCTACACTTATTATGCCATTGCAACTTATAATGTTTAGAATGTTTTAAGGTGAGCAACTTCAACTTCAACTTCTCAACTAACAAGGTACTTTCAACATTAGGATAATTACTACAATCAATAATCATACTACATACCTTGTTGTTCACATGACATGATGTATTACACCTCATCACCATCCTCCTTAAGCTGAACATTAAGTGCATGCATAGTGACCAATAACTCTTCACGTATAGGATCCTAAACCTTTACATCATTTTCATCCTCCAATGGTGGCATCTCATCATCACTAGAAATTATATTATTCACTTCACCATTATTCCTTATCGCTATAGACCTCTTCTTTGGACATTATAAAGTGATATGCCCAAATCAATGACACTTAAAACACTTAGGATTACAAGAATTAGAAGAAGGATTAAATTCAAATTTACCTTTAGAAAAGGTATCTACCTCTTTATGTTTAGCCACCTCCTTCAACTTAGGAGTTGACCTATGGTTCCTCTAAATGCATCTCCATGATGAACTAGACTTGGAAAATTTTATAGATCTCAATTGGTTCTTTCACGTTCATAGCCATGTGTAGTAAATCCACCATCTCTATATAATGTTATAGTTTAACTACATCAATTATTTCCTTGATCAACCCACCAATGAACCTTACCATTGTATCCACTTGATCCTCTTCTACATCAACTTTAATCATAGTTATCTCTATGTCCTTGTAGTAGTCCTCCATACTTTTAAAAACTTGAGTTAATCTTTGCAACTTCCTATTTAGATCCCAATAGTAGTGACTAGGGATGAACCTCTTACACATCACCACCTTTATCTCTTCTCAAGTACGGATAAGTCTTTCACCATTCTTTTTCTTATTAAGTACTAACTAATCCCACTAGATACTAGCATAATTTGTAAACTATACAGCTACTAGTTTCACCTTCTTCTCCTCAAAATGGCTAGGATATTCAAATATATATTCCAATTTTTACTCTACTTCAAGTATAAATTATGATCATTCCTTCTTTAAAAGGTCAAAATCTACATCTTAATACTTGCCATACTACTATCTTGCCTTACAATAGCTCTTGCATCTCTACTCGAGCCAATACCCTAACACTATGAGCTATTCCTTTCTTCATACTCAATCATGGCTTTTTTTAGGTATCTAGATCTAGATTGAGTTTTTATACTATCAAAATGTGTATTAAAAGCCCTCTTGAACAACCTTCATAAATAATTTAAACTCTGCATTCTTAATTACACCACTACTCATATTGACTTCATAAAATAATATATTAGTAATAAAAGTTAAATTGGTTTACATCACACATTCTCTTAAGTTGTTACACTTAAGATGATGTTCAATGTCTTGTGTTTCACTCAAATATGGATCTTTTTAAAACTATACTCGCTACTCTTTCCTTTTACCTACCAAAATTTTCCATACAAGCTCTTCAAGAAGAACCTTATCAATGGTCATACCAAAAACAAGGCAAGTATTTATCAAACTAATAGGATTAATATTAATGGATGGAACTAAGGGAGGCAAAACGAAATTAAGGAAAGGAATATGAATAAAACAATAAGAAATTGATAACTCAAAATTTAATGAGAAAATACTAAAACTATGATAGAAGTAGATTGATTAGGAAAAGTTGGGAAATTAATGAATGTAGACTTGACTTTTGTTTTTACTATTGAATTAGGAAAACCTACTATTACTTAAACTTATGGATTTTAGCATAAGTTTGAATGCTATATTATCAATTTTCCTTCTTTTGCCTTATGTTTTTCTTCTCTTTTTCTTTATACTATGTATAAGGATGTAAACGGTATATTAAAATTGAAGTAAGAAACACAGAAAATTTGATGGAAGTTGATAATAATAGATCACATAAATTGAAATAAGAGGATGCTAGATAGAAGAACATAAGGACCAATAGAAAGAATCAAATCCAAAGGAAATAGGGATAGATAACACCTGATTTAAGAATAACTAAGGCTTTAATACCAAATAATGTAAACCTTGGACTATAAATAACCTGAAACTCAAATTACATGGAGTAATAACTTCGAATCATTGTTAAATCAAGTAAAGGAAATCAACTTTAACTAAGTCTACCAATTAGACCCAAAGCTATACCAAGGCTGATCACTAAAAGTTGCCTTGATAGGATTAGATTTGAGTTCTTAATGAAAAACAAAGAAGAAATTCCCATAAAGAAGAATAACCTCAAAACTTGATTTAATAATGTTGTTCTCTTCAAAATGACGTCTACCAACACAATACAATACCTAAAACACTAAACATTAACCTAAGGTAAATATTATAATCTTTATAATTAAAATACGCGCAGTATTCTAGACTATCTTATGGTAAAAAGGTGTCTAAAATTGGGCTAAATGATACTATTAATATTGTTTGTTATGATTTTATCTTGCTTTGGAAGTAAAATGGCTATTCTTACAAAGCTAAATGGCATCATCAAAGTATGTCATTTATCTTCTATCTTTTCAAGGGGGTAGAAAGACATTAGAAAAGTAAGCATAATGGTAATGTTATAGAGGGCTATTTACCTTCTAACCTCAGTTTAACACAACCTCCTTCATACTTGACTCATTAATACCAACTTATACTATGCTATGTTGAATTTCCAAGCCCTTCTCCTTATGTCAAAAGCCTCTCCCATCTCCCAAAACATATAAGTGATTTTCCTTAGCAAAAAATCTCGAGCTTTAATAGCAGTTTCCTTCTTTTTCAGCTCTATGATCAATCGTTAAAGAGCTTTTGTTAGCTCTTATATGACACCTAAGAGGGAGAGAATGAATTTTGTGACTTCAAAATTTTCTGTGTCTTAGCCTAATTATAAAAATTTACCTTATAAAACACATAATATTATTGGTAATCTTCCTATACTAATTTTATCACAATTTTAAACTAAGATAAATACTAGGCAATTGTACTTATTACAAGTAATACAGTGAATCTAATTTGAGTCCAAATATTATCTTATGAGGATTTACTATAACTAGTTACTCAAATGGTAAATGATTATCGAGAAAAATCAAGTTAAAGTAATTAACCAAATTAAACCACTAAATTATTAAAACTACTCAATTTATATCAAAGATAATAAGACGTAATTAAAAGGTTTACCAATGTCAAATGTATAGCTAAGGTTTTGGACTTCAATAGATCAATTAAGTTTAACAATTGTTATATGACTAGATCTAGGGCATCTTCTCAAATTTAAGACACAACTATAGTTAAAACAATACTTTATCTCTATTAGTCTTATTTCATTGTTTGATCATTCAAAGAATTTAACTAATAAGCTTAAATTTTAGGAAGTTCAATCATAAAATCTCATTCTAGAATTGATACCAATTTTTTTAAAATCGATACCGTACTAGTATTGATTTTTGTTCCAAAATAGTATCGTAGCCAATATCGATACTGGTTAATTTTTTAAAATTATAAAAAGTTCTCTAAAATTTTTAAAATCTACAAAATGATCCCTATATATGTTATCCATCTCTTGTAAACATAATTTGAACCTTAAATTTTATAAATTTTATAAAATTTCCTCGAACATATTATATTATATAATTTTTAACCTTCTTTTAATTTTATAATAAAAATCAATAATAATATAAATTTGTCATAATAATACATTTACTAATTACCTTAAATACTTCATATTTATTATATGAATTAATGGACCATTTAAAACAATTAATAAATTAGTTGTAATTGAAATAATTTTTAAAGTTTCCTTCTTTTATTTTTCATTAATTCATATATAAAAAATTAAAAATCTAAATATAATTTATTAGAGTATTTAAAGTTATTTAATATCATATTTAAAAATTATAAATATAATAATGAATTAATGAAGCATTTATTAATTAGAGACCAAAAATAAAAATAAAATTTACTCTATATTAAAAACAATAATAAATTAATTTATACATCAAATAATAAATAATTCTATTTATTATTTGAAAAATAAAACCAACAAATATTTTAGTATTCTAAAATAAAAAATTAAAAAATTTTAGAAAAATGAAAAG
>JAOXYD010027087.1:0-14319 GCA_028565735.1 Pinacopodium congolense | reverse complement strand
GAGGTATAATACTTTTTAAACGATATGTTTTTGTTTAATGAAATGAGAAAGGTAGATTACTTGTGTTCTATAATGCCATAATTATGATTATGATTGCTCTAACATGCCATTCTTATAGCGTATATTCTTGAATATCCTCTGGATGTTTGGGTATATGTTCTATGATAATGGGATGTTACAAGGAACCTAATATAATCTTACTTAAGTGGGTAAAGAGTATTAGAATAAAAAATCAAAATGAGCCAATTTATTCTCACAAATAAACTCCCAAATATAGGTTACTTAAGCCTTTATTCAATCTTATAAAATTCAACAAATGCTTGATCTAAATTATTGCAAGATAGGAGTTTAAATGCAATACATATATTTAATGCATTTTCTAATACACATACATGACATAAATAAATTAAATTCACATTCAATAATTAAAATAATTCAAAATTTTATTTACCACAAGTCAAGAGCAACTTATTAATTGTATTTTAACGATAAAGAACATCCTTTAATGAATATAAAAAATTAACATTAGCAATTTCCCCAAGATGGTCACACCTTAAATGGTGATTCAATGATGCTCACTCAATAAAAATTTTCATGTAACTTTTAAAGATAAATAAACAATATAACAAACCTTTTAAATTCTCATCAAGTTATAAAAAATTAGATTGAAACAAAAAAATAAATTTAAAGCTTTCAAAAATCACATTGAACATATAAACATGCAAGTTATCAAAAACTACATCTCCTAAGTTCTAGCTCAAACATCATCCATTTTAATCTACTAAAATTTACCTACTCAAAACAGATAATCTATTATAACATTAATTTTTTAGTGAACAATATATTCAAGCAATGAAAATGAAATTTAATGCACGAAACAAAAGATAGAACTAAGAGCAAATCAATAACTGTCAAAACTACACAGTTTGAATGTATAAGTTTTAGTAAGTTTTAAATTAACAAAATAAATACTAAAAAATGTAAATGTAATCCTAATGAAACTCTTGAAATCTTAAACTAATAGAATATGAAGATTTTGAAAGACTAAAATCGGATATAAAATAAGAAAGATAAAGATGAATGAAGAATAACATTAAACTGACTTCTTTAAGTAATCTCACTTTCAATGCTCAAATATTTCATAAAATTGCATAAAGATTGAAAAAAAAGAGTTATATAACTCTTATTTATAGAGTTAGCAAGTGAATTGAACCGTTGGTTATGAGAAATAGTCGTTAAAGGGGTGAAAAACCTTAAAGAACCAAAAGCTACATTTTTTTTCTAAAAACTAGTCATTATGTTGTTAGGAAATTATCTTAGGTTTCCACGGATATCAACGATGTCGTTTATAACTCACATTAAACTCATTTAATAAGACTATAATGGCAGATTTCATGATTATGATGGACCCATGACCATCTATGTTAATAACCACTTTTAAGACATTGGAAATCATTTTAAAACTTGATCTTAACATGCCCAAATAATTCTAAACTTTTTCATTACATCAATTGTAATTCTAACTAAGTTTTAATAGTTCTCCAAAATGATTTTAAACATTAAGACTTATCAAATAAGTTCAAACATAAAGATATATCTTAATTTATAACACAAAAAACACATTTAGAAACTTTATTTTCAAAGCCAATTCTAAATACTTCATAAGCATACTAACACCTGTCATAAACACTTTTGAAACATGTCGTTAACTTCAAAAATAGTTAAAAAAAATGTTTTAATTTAATCCTAAAATGAAATTTGATACTAAGACATATAAATTAAGATCAAGAACTCAAAATGTCTTGGTTTATAACAAATTAAACTAAACTTTGAAACTTTAGCTTAAAAACTAAGACTAAACTAATTCAAAACATTTCAATGATATTTCTTTTGCTCTAAAATCATTACACACAACTTTCATATACCTTTCACAAACTAAAATTCACATTATAACTTGATTGAAAAAAATATTCAAATACACACAAAAATATTTCAAAAAACTTAGACTCATCAAAAGCATACTTAAAAATCATTTATCACATTACCTCTAGATTATGCAATGTCATTTATCACATTAACTTTAGGATACGCAATTTCATGTAAATATAACATTCTAAACATTTCCTAACATGTCAATGTCATAAAAAAATCACTTAAACACTAAAACATTTATACAAAACCCATGTGAATATTCATGTAAATATAACATGCAAATGTGAGCCCTTTCCAAGCATTGATTAAGATTAAGGCACTCACAAATTAAGACAACTTCCTAAACCTATTATACCTTTATCTTCACTTCAATACTTCAATATTTGCTACAATCTTCATTTTTTTTATAAAATTTCTTTTCCCTTAGACTCCAATACATGTCCTTACACTTTTGCATCAACCTATCTTTCTAATACAACAAAACTTAAACATTAGTAATACTAAAATTTTTTCATTATTAGACAAATGATGGTAACTTCCTTTAGTTTAAAAAATGTCATATGTGTTATTAGATGATGTTGTAAAATTAGAAATCAAAGTTAACAAGTAGCTAAATAGAACTTCTTTAAAAAGCTCTTATTATCCACAATTTAGAGGTATGGCGTGATAAGTATGTTTCAGTCTATGCTTCAAGGTTGTTTTCAGGTACTTTAAGTATTGTTTGTGTGTTTTAATCTTAATTAATAAGAACCTTTGCATCATTATCATTATCTTTTAGGTGTTTTATTGTTTATTTGTATTGCTTAGTATTTTAGGGTAAAATGTGAGCTTATTGTAGGAATGAGTTGAAGCACTATGATGTTTGGATATCCAGGTAACAAATTAAACTTAAAGTAGCACCAAATTTGGTATAGCTGACTTTTAGAAGGCATTAAGTACACCTATAAAGTTCCAAATGTTATGAAATTTTATAGGATACTAGAACAACATATGAGGAGCTTAATATCAAATTTCATGACATTTTAAGCTCTATAGATGAAGATATGGTGAAACTACCAAGCAAAGGTCAAAGCTAGAAAAAGCTTATGTGACGGGATGACTTAGCATAAAGTGTGCATATGTGTTTTATAATATTTTAGACTAAAGAAGACATAAGAAACCTTAGAAACCACCATTATAACCCTAGGAAACATCCAAGAAAAAAATAGAGGGTTTTGGAAAGCTAAAAATGTTAAGAGACTTAAGAACAAGGAGGAGAATCAAGATTTAACAAACGTTGTCAAGATTTTCTAACAAAAGGGGCTTCATCATATTTGTTAGTTTATCTTTCTTTTACTTCCATTTTGATGTTTAATCTTAATATTATTTGTTTGAACATAATTATGGATTGCTAAATTTAGTTTAGGAATTTTTCTTCAATTTTTTATCCAACTTTTACCACATTGATTTAATGTACAGTTGCTTGTGTTAATTGTTAAACTTATAATCACTTCGAATTGAGAGATTATTTTGATTTATTTGAGTTAGGGTTCATAACGAGAGTTGGTAGCTTAAAAGACTTGCAATTAATTGAGTAATAGGTGATTGAAGAGAGATCCTAATTACTTGTTAATTGTGCTTAAGATTGCTTCAAATCCAATTGCATGTTTAGGAGTAGTATCATGAATTGAAAGGATATAATTTAGCTCTTAAGTATTTCAATTGGGATTAATTGATTAGATCTCAAGATAGGGTAATCAAACTATAAGATATCTAAGATCAAGCATAATTAAATCAATAAGGTAAAAGGAAGATAAATAAAAATAGAATGACGCCTAAGTCTCCACTATTGAGCAACTTTTTGTTTGCTCTCTTCTACAATTGCAGTCATTCAAGTTTCGTTAGTTTAGTTTAATTTTAAGTTTCTATACTTTTTTTTTACCTTAAATAAAGTGCAATTTAGATGATTAGGTGTCTAGAATCAATCCTTGTGGGATCAATATAAGTTATACTATAAGTTACGACCTATATACTTGCAATGTAGCTAAAACTAGCAAACAAGGTTTTTGTGCTATTGCCAGGGAGTGTAATTTTAGCATCTTGTTCTATTTGGATTTTTTTATTTAAGGATTTTTTATACTTTTTTATGTGATTATAATTGCATGAACACAAGAATGACTAGGAGCTTAAACAAGCCAGAGAATGCCGCAATTTCAAACATCACCAAGCACGAAAGAGAACTTTGAAAAGTGAATCACCAAGATTCCATAGAAAGAACGATGGTGAAAGACAGGAATCAAGATGAGTAACAACAAACTCCCATAGGCTTCATGAGGCTTGACATTAATAAATAAGGTATTACAAGACCACCAGTATAGGCCAACAATTTCATGATCAAACTAGCATTGCTGAACATGTTGCAGATGAATGTTCAATTTATGGTTTGGCCAATGAAGATATGAATGCTCACTTGACTAACTTCTTGGAAATCTGTTACACCTTCAGATATAATGGCTTATCAAAAGATGCCAGAAAGATGAGGTTGTTTCCTTTTATTTGAAGGACCAATATAAGGCTTGGTTAAATTCTCTAAATCTAGAGAATATTACGACACAGGAGTAACTAGTACATGCCTTTCTAGTTAAGTACTTTCCACTGATAAAGACCACTAGAATCATTAAGGAGATAACAAATTTTCAATAGAGTGAAGGTGAGCTTTTATATGAGGCATAGGAAAGGTTTAAGGAGCGACATAGGAGTTGGCCCCATCATACTCTATCAAGGGAGTTTCTGCTACAAATTTTTTATAATAGAGTGATTATACAGACGCGAGGTACTATAGATGTAACAGTTAGAAGATCTCTAATGAGAAAAACGATAGATGCAGCTCGTGAATTGTTATAAGAGATGATAAATAATGGTTGCTTATAAAGTATAGAAAGGAGTAGGAAACCATTTATTAAGGAGCAAAACAGTGTTATTACCATGGATTCAGTGATTTCCTTACAAGTTTAGATGTCAGTATTGGCTAAATAATTGAACAGCTTGCAGGCTACTTCGTCACAATCGTTGAAATCTGTACAACATAGATGTGAGTTGTCAAGAGAGTTAAGTAACTACATAATGCTTCTTAATGGCTAGAGGTGAGATAAAACAGGTGAACTACATAGAAGCACCGCAAGGGATGCTAGGTAATAAACCCTATTCTAGCCCTTATAATCTAAGATAGAAGAACCACCCAAATTTTTCTTAGACTAATAATACAGGTAGTAATATGAGAACACAATGGCCATTAGGCTTTCAACAAGATTAGCTTATAACACTGAAATCAAAGATAGACAAGCTTATAGATGTACTCAACTCTAATTTTAATAAACAAGAAGAGAGTTAGAAGAGGATGGAAATTTTTTTTAATCAAATAGTAAGGAATCATGCCTCTTCCATTCATAATTTAGAAGTTCAAGTTAGATAGCAAGTGAATGCATTATCTACAAGACGTGTAGGGAGTCTCCCAATCAATACAGAGTCCAATCCAAGGGAGCAACTAAAGGCTATTAAAGTTATAACAGGAAAAGAACTAGAAGAGCCATTAGAGATGATTGAAACCTTTAAGGAGGAAAGTCAAGAGAAAGAAGAAGAAAAGGAGGAGGAGAAGTCTTATATTCCACCACTTTTGTACATGGCCAAGATTACTTTTCCCCAAAGGCTTAAGAAGAACCAAACGGATGTATAATTCTCCAAGTTTTTAGATAAATTAAAAAGATTTAATACTAACTTGTCATTTATGGAAGCATTAGAGAACATGCTTAAAAATTCCAAGTTTCTCAAGGATATCTTATTAAATAAACTGATTTTGGGAAGACAATCAAATGATGGCCTTAACGAAGAGCTACAACCCTATTATCACCAACCATGTACTATCCAAGTTACAAGATCTTAGGAGTTTCATTATACTTTTTGTTATTGGTAACTTGAAATTTTCTAAATGCCTATGTGATTTACGAGCAAGTATCAATATTATGCCTTTGTTAATTTTCAAGAAACTAAAAATGGGAGATATAAAACCAACATCTATGCTTATACAGTTAGTAGACCAATTAATCAAGAAGCTAGTTGGTGTAGTGGAATATGTACCTATTAAGGTAGACAAATTCTTTATTCTAATAGATTTCGTGGTGCTTGATTTTGAGGAAGATAAGAACTATTTATTGCTTTTTCAGAGATCATTTATGAACAACAGAAGAGCGCTAATTGATGTGCATGAAGGGAAGCTAGTGTTAAGGATTGAGGATGAACAAATGGACTTTAGTATTAGTAAGTCCTTAAAAATTTTGGTGAAAGGAAGTGCTTGCATGAAAATAGATGTAATTGAAGAGCATGTGAAGGAGTAAGAAGTGAACCGTATTGAAGAAGTGAAGATTAAAGCCATTGAAGAAGTTGAGAAGCAGTAGGTGTTAGGTATGAGACCAAGTCAAGAACTTTTAGTACGAACAAAGGCTCCTAGTCTATTCTCCTTGGTGAGACTACTTATACTCACATTGACATCTTTGCTTCTATGCTTGAAACATGCTCTCTTGGATGGGAACAAATCACTACTTATTATTATTCTTATAAAAAAGACTTTGCAACAAATAGAAAGGGTAATTAAGATGAGAAAGAAGAGACTTAGTGCAATGTTGAAGTTGTTTCCTAATAAACATAAGTCTAAGGGGGGAGAACCATTAGAAGTTACTCAAATCTACAAACATGGGGAACTCGAGGTGGAAGAAGCCATGGGAATAACGTTCAAGGCCATTGGGTATCATGGAAAATTATACCTTGGAGAATTTTCACTAAAACAAAGGGACATATTCTCTTTTCATTCTCTTATTTCTTAAAGCTGAACTGAGTATGATCAAATTAAGGAACCTAAATTAACATGTTTTTATTCGTAGTTAGTTTAATTTTTAACTTGTGTATTTAATTAAGGTCTTAACTTTATAGATATATATATACATATATATTAAAAATTTTGAGTTTAAAAATTTTTTAAATTTTTAAATATATAGTTTTATTTATTTATTTTACAAAAATTTTGTAATTAAAAAATAAAAAATTCAAAAAAATTTGCAAAAAATTTTAATGAAAAGAAAAGAAAATTTAAAATTGAATTGAAATTAAAAAATTAAAAAAAATGTAAATACGAGAAATAACGTTAAAGGCATTGAGCCTCTGTCATTATAGCGACGTTGGTTGGTTGTTATAGTGATAGAAGGCTTAATGGACCGTTGTCGCTATAGGGACGTTGGTCACTGTAGTGACAATGCTATTAACCGTTACTAGTCTTACTAGCGATGTTGGCAACCTTAATCACTTATTTTAATTTTTTTCTTTTCTTTTACTTATTTATTTATTCTTCTTTTCTTTTTTTCTTTTCAGAACCTTAATGTTATCTAGTTGTTGTAGTTTCTTTAGAATATTGTTGTTACCCCTTTATAGTTCCAACGAACTCTTACCCTAAACTTCCACTTTCCCTCAATCTTTTCAATTATTATCTATAAATCTTCTCTCACCCTTAAAAATTTTCACCTCTATTACTTCTAAAAAAATATTTCTTTTTATTATTTCTCATGCTTGCCTCTTAGTCTCATCTTACCTTGTCTTTTTATCCTTTGTGTAGGTTGAAGATTGTTGATCACCATGCCACCAAAAGGAAAGCAAGTTGCGCAGAAAAGGAAGGGCGTGTTTTCCCAACCAAGAACCCTCAATTTACTTCATAATATGGTACGCCCTTTCCTATCTTTTCTCATGATGAAGGGAAAGAGGTGGCTTTTGAACGAGAAAAGCAAGATATGACATAAATTTGACGCTCCTTTTTCAATCTTTAGTCATGAAGAAGAAGAAGACCACTGGATCATCTTCCTCCCACTATCCTCAAGACTTTGATGAAGAGGGTGTAAGGTCGGAAGTTGTTTTATCTACTATAGAAGACAACTATAAGACTTTGGAGTGACGTCTTAATTCTATGGATGATAAAATAACTCAAATGGTAGGGCATATATAGTAAATGGAGCGATAACAATGTCATCATAATAAGAATCTTCTGAAATTTGTTGAATCGCAAGGATTTCAAATGCCATTTCCCACGTCGTTTCCACCAGAATCACCATAAGTTTTCTTACACTTTATCTTGTTATTTTTGTTTTTCTTTTTGTGTTTATTTTATTTATGGTTATGATGTGTGGTCCTTCTCCACATTGAGGACAATGGGTGATTTAAGTGCGGAAAAAGGGTTTGGTTGCATTCCTTTTATGCTATTATAGAAATGTGATCATGCATTCATCGATTCTAGGTTATTTGAATTTTGGTGCATATATCTTAACATGTATTTCATTGTCTAGTTTAAATATGTTAATGGCTTCAGATTGATAGGTATAATGTTCAAATTAAGTATGGGCAGGTAGCACTTTCTTTATTGTTTAAATTTTGCATGCACTTAAGATATTGTGATGTGTGTTATACCATAGAATTCTATCATTGTATTTGGAATGAGATTGAGTTGTGTGCTTAAATTTGTATGAGGTTGCTTGAGTAGAAGGCGAACCATACAAATTGATTAAAGTAGTTGGATGCATAAACATAGTCAGAAATTGATACTTGAGTGATTAAAGAATATGTGAAAGTATGATGGATTTTCATATGAGCTTATATAAGGAATTGAGCCTATATGACTCCCTTCTAAATTCATTTCATATTCTTTGTTTTTTGTGATACTCCCCTAAGGAGATTACCTTCAGAACTTACTCTGAATTAGTTTGAAACTATTAGATTCATATTATATAGAAAGGATTAGGGCCTTCTTTGCTTTTAACACCTTGACTTAAATGACCCACCTGATTCATTATCTTTTGTAACCCCTTTTGAGCCATTAACCTTTTTTATTTTTTTGAAGTAACCACCTTATGTTAAAAACCCCATTAACCTAACCCAATCACAAGTCTAATGAAGTGCTAAGTGAACATTAGTTTGGGACTTTTCGTTTCCATTTTATCCTGAGATGATTTTAAAGGTTCTTCTACTTATATTGTGCATTATATATAGTTGTTGTTATTGTTTCCTTATTATTGTAAAACAAAAAAGAGATAAAATAGAAAAATAAAAATAGAAAAATAGAAAAAAAAAGAAAGAATTAACATATAATAGCAATAAGTAGTAATAAATAGTCAATTGTATTCAGATGCATATCTCAGAAGTTATATTTAGTTGTTTCTTTATATTTAGTGCTTTATGAAAACTTGTGAGAATCCCTTCAACCTTTTTGACTCACCTTAACCCAAGTCCCATTAAAACCATAAATAAAAGCCTTTTTGATCCATGATAGCAAGTAATCTATGTGGAAGAAAATTGGTGAATTTGCAAGCCTATGGTAGTGTGGTCTCTTACAGGGAGTTTTGAGCAAAACATCACCTTAAATACTTGAGTGAAATGAGTGAACATCATGATGAAAATCCATCTTTGATTTATGCTTACCTTTGATTAATGGTATCATAAGTTGAGTTTGTTTATGTGTATTGATAAAAACTAATTATGATATGTGTAGTAACTTGATATTCAAGTTTTCAAAGTTTGAAAGATTATATGCACTTGGTCTCTTTGAAAATGAACTGATAGAATGTAATGATTGTATTTTAGTTGCTTGAGGAAAACCAAAAGTTTAAGTGTAGGGAAGTTGATAAGTGTGTTTCAGACTATGTTTTTAGGTGTTTAAAGCGTTATTTGTGTATTTTAAATTTAGTTAGTAGGAACATTTGCATCCTTTTCATTATCTTTTAGGTGTTTGATTATTTCTTTGTGTTTCTTAGTTTTTTAGGGAAAAATATGAGCTTATTTGAGGAATGGATTGATGTACGTTGATGTTGGGATGTCCAGGTAACAATTGAAACTTAAGGAAGCACCTGATTTGGTATTGTTGTCTTTCATAAGGCATTAGGTGTATGTATAGAGCTTTCAATGCTATGAAATTTTACAGGATACTAGAACAACATATGAGGAGCCTAAATATAAAATTTCATGACATTTGAAACTTTATAAATGAAGATATAGTGAAAAAAATTAAGCAGAGGTCAAAGCTAGAAAAAGATGATGTGACGGGATGACGTGGCATAACGTGTACAAGACATATTTTTATGATATTTTGGACTAAAGAAGATGTAAGAAACCCTTGCAGCCACCATTCTGAACTTAGGGAACATCCAAGACAAAAATAGAGGGTTTTAAGAAGATAAAAAGGTAAAGAGACTCAAGAATAAAGAGGAGAGTCCAGATTCATCAAATGTTGTCTAGATTTTCTAACAAAGAGGGCTTCATCATCTTCATTATTTTATCTTTCTTTTACTTCCATTTTGATGTTTAATCTAAATATTATTTATTTGAATGAGATTATGGATTTCTAAATCTATTTTAGGGATTGTTCTTGAATTGTTTATCCAACTTTTACCATATTGATTTAAGGTATAGCTGTTGTGTTAATTATTAAACTTATAATCACTTCAAATTAAGAGGTTGTTTTGATTTATTTAAATTAGGGTGCGCAATGAGAGTTGGTAGCTTAATGGTCATAAAATTAATTAATTAATAGGTGATTGAAGAGAGATCTTAATTACTTGTTAATTGTCCTTAGGATTGCTTCAAATCCAATTGCATGTTTAGGAGTAGTATTGTGAACCTAAAGGTTATAATTTAGCTCTTAAGTATTTCAATTGGGATTAATTAATTAGATGTCGAGAGAGGGTAATCAAACCATAGGCTATCTAGTATTAAACACAATTAAATTAATAGGGTAAAAAAAGATAAATAAGGATAAAATAACCCCTAAGTCTCCACTATTAAGTTTCTTTTTTGTTTTGCTCTTTTCTGTGATTACAATCATTTAAGATTCGTTACTTCAGTTTAATTTTTAGTTTCTATAATTTTTTTACCTTAAAAAAGTGCAATTCAAATTGTTAGGTGTCTAGAATCAATCCTCATGGGATCGATATTAGTTATACTATAAGTTACGACCTATATACTTGCAGTGTAGCTAAAACTAGCAAACATGGGACCAATGCTTGATGAGTCCTTGTTTAGTTCCAATTTTATTGGTGCCAGAAAAGGATGGAAGCATAAGGATGAGCATATATAGTAGGGTCATTAATAAGATAACTATAAACTATAGATATCTTACTCCATAATTAAGTAATACGCTTGATGAGTTATATGCATCAATGGTGTTTTTAAAAGTTGATTTAAAGAGTGGCTATCGCCAAATCAGAATGCAAAAAGGAGATGAATGGAAGATGACCTTCAAAACCAGACACAAGTTATATGAATGGCTTATAATGCCATTTAAATTAACCAATGCTCCTAGCACCTTTATGAGATTAATGAAGTATGTTTTATACACGTTCATTAGTCCATTTATGGTAGTCTACTGTGAAATTATTCTGATTTATAGCTAAGGCTTGTGAGGTCATGTTAAAAACTTGAGGTGTGTCTTTGAGATACTTTGAAAAGAAAAGCTTTAGGGCAACTTAAAAAAGAGCTTGTTTTGTAAAAATCTAATTGTTTTTTTTTAGGTATGTGGTATCAAAAGATGGCATGGAGGTTGATAAAGAGAAAATCAAAGCAATTAAGGAGTGTCCAATACCCATATTAACTTCAAAGGTTAGAAGCTTTCATGGCTTGGCATCATTTTATCAAAGATTCATGAGAAATTTCAACTTTGTTATGGATCCTATGACTAAATTCATGAAGAAGGGAGGTGAGTCTAAGTGGACAAAAGAGGCATAAAGAATATTTAAGTTAATTAAAGAGAAGTTATGTTTGGCCGTACTACTAGCATTACCTCATTTTTCGAAGACTTCTAAAATTAAATACAATGCTACTCGAGTTGAAATTAAATACAATGCTACAAGAAAGGCCTTTCCAATTTCATTATTTATTAAGAAGTTGAGCAGAGTAGCCTTGAACTATTCAATTATGACAAATAATTATATGTCTTGATTCGAGCATTGGAGGCTTGGCAACTTTATTTACTTTCCAAAGCATTTTTACAATCTTTGAAGCATTTGAAGGGACAAATCAAGCTAAATAAGCCTTATGTTAGGTGGGTAGAATTTTTAGAGACTTGTTGCTTGTGTCATAACATATAAGAAAGGAGGGAGCAATCTTAATAGTCGATGCACTTAGTTAAAGGCATGCTCTCATATCTATGATAAATGCTTTCAAATTGATCAAGGATTAATATACCTTAGACCCATACTTTGCAAAATTGATTGATGAATGTGGTAAAGGAGCTATAAATGGTTTTTATTTGTATAATGGTTTTCTTTTCAAAATTTGAAAATTATTTATTCCTACTTGTTCTATACATGAGCTACTTGTGAGAGAGGCTCATGAAGGAGGCTTAACAGGACATTTTATGGAAAAGAAGACATTGGAGACTTTAAAGGAATACTTTTATTGACCTAATATGATTAAAGATGTACACAATATGATTGAGAGATGTGTTGCATGTAAAAAGGTGAAGAGTAAGGAGGTAGCATAAGGATCGTACATGTCATTGGCTATTCTGAATTAACTACAGGTAGATGTGAGAGTGGATTTTGTACTTGGACTACTTATAACTCAAAGTAGCAAGGATTCAGTATTAGTAGTAGTAAATCATTTTTAGCAGGTTATTAGATTTTATTGCTTGGCATTAAACTAATGATATTATTCATATGGTTATTTTTTTCAAATAACTCGTTTGTTTATATGAAATTCCAAGGTTTTTTTTTATAATTGTGATGCAAAGTTCTTGAGTTATCTTTGGAAAATTTATTTAGTTGTTTTTGGAAGACCTTATGGTAAAAGTTAGGCACAAATTTTTTTTTCTAATATGACATGCCATCTACAAAATGATGGGCAAGTAAAGATAGTGAATCACACTCTTTTTACTCTTAATAAATCTACTATTGGTGTTGGTTCCTGTATGACATTTAATGGGGTAGGAGTGAATTAGGTGACATTAAATTTTTTCTGGGTTTTAGTACTTAACTAACAAAATTACCCTTTTAATGACATACATATTATAAAATAATATAATAAATATTGCAATAACATGGCTTACTTAAAATAAACTAAAAAATAAATAGGTAAGGGAAGAGAGACGCAAATCGATTTTATAATAGTTTGATACACAATCCACACCTACATCCATTTTCCAACACCTTATTGAAAATTTCTCTAATATTATCTTCTTTAATAGGTGAAGATTAACCTTTGTATAATCACTCTTTATTTCATAGGACAAAAGTAACCTTTTACAATTTTGATAATCCTACTGTTGGCCCTATATGGAACCTAAGAGGGAGGTGAATTAGGTTCTTAAAGATTCTTCTTTATTATTGACCTTAAGTCTTTCACAAATTTAATTAAACGCGAAAGCTAAACAATTCTTAGTCAATTGAATTAAACAGTAAATAAAACAATATAATATAAATGCATAAACATAAAAGAGAAAGAGAAGAAGAAATACAATCGATTTATTCTGGTGTGAAGCAGTCCACTTGCTCTACATTAAGTCCCAAACACTATTATTTAGATTTTTGCACTTACTGCAATCAATCAAGAGTACAAAGTACACAATGCAATCCTTTTTCAAGGTTCAAGAATAACCTTTCACTCCCTTTTTTAAGGTTAAGGAATAACCTCACAACCCTTATTTTTAAGGCTAAGGAATAACCTATTACTCTTCTTTTTCATGGTTAAAGAATAACCTTACAACACTCTTCTTTTTATAGGTTAAGAATAACCCTCATAAAATATCCAACCACAACTTCACTGAAAAGCTCATATACACTCAAGAACACTCAATAATAATGTACAAATACTTTTTATACTTCTTAAATTCATAAACAACACAAAAAACATCTATTTATACTCATTCCCAGGCTAATTAGTCGTTGCCCAATGTTCTTCTTATTTAATAATATATCTGTTACAGAATCTGCCCGTTGTAAAGTTACCGCTGTATATTCTTCATGTTCAGTTGACCGATAGGCATTATTTAGTCGATCGATCTTTTGAAATTGTTCATTCGATCGACCGATTCTAAGGTTCAATTGACCGAGCTTCTTTCGATCGGTCAGTGTTCTCTTTAGCAAATGTATTTGATCGACTAGTGTGCATTTGGTCGACCAATCTCTTCTAAGTCAGCACAACTTCGGCCTAAACTCAACTCAATCAAACCAAGCTTAACCCAATTCAACACAAACAAAACAATACGAATCAAATCTTAACACATTTTTAACAATTATACAAACTTAACACAATCAATTCATCCAATTTACCCAAAAAATAACCAAATAATATATATGCAAAAAATAGAAGTATAGAGAAAGTAGAGAG
>JAOXYD010027076.1:0-14320 GCA_028565735.1 Pinacopodium congolense | reverse complement strand
ATTTTTAAACCAAGGGAGGTTCCATTCTTAGTTATGATGATAACAAAACATAATTATTACTAATGATTTAAGTTTGCATTATGAAATTAAAAATAGGTTTATTTCAAGATGATTCCATGTGTAAAGCTTGAAGTTAAACGAAGAACAAGAGATATGGAAGCTATAAGATCTGAGTTAGGGTACCTTGTATACAATTGTAAGTTTCACTTATTTCCAATTGACCTAGGGGCTCAAATTTTATCATGCATTGCATGTAGTTAGTTTTAAGTTGAATAAAGCTTCATAGCATATCAAATCCACTATTTTGAAGTTATTAAACCATGTTGATTTGTTATACGGTCTCAAATTATTTCTTAAGACTTGTTTAAAGTTCTATTCTATGCTAGGTTAATATCTAAAATTGTTTAGAATTGTTTTGAGCTAGATGCTTGAATTTTCTAAAAGTAATACGACTGTTTGATCAAAGCACAACGTCGTTATACTCCCAGAAGTCCACCATTTAAATCTCCTTCTAATGGCTCTTTATTTCCTTATTTAGATTTAAATTGTGTTAAATCTTAATATGACTAGGGTTAATTATGTGAAGACCAAGAACCATCTCTAACATACTTTAGAACCTCTCCACACCCTCAATACATGTTTTTAAGCTCTCTAATCACAACTGAAGGATCAATCTTCCTCATCTCTCCAAGCTGTCTTAATTCTACACTACCTTGATTTATTCTCATCCCTCTTCTCTTTAACATGTTTGTTTATGTGCAAGATTATTTTTTTGTTATAACAAGTGTTCAAATGTTTGATTAATTATAGATTAGATTTTTAAGGTGATTATTTTGTTAGATTAGAGCTTGAACTTTCAACTACATCAAAATAGTTTCTCGTTGGTCTTGTTTGTCTTTGATATTATTTTTTAATATCTTAAACTATTTCTAAAATTTTGAAATTGTGGTTTTCTATTTACTTAAGCTTGCTAGAGGTTGTTTAATTTTTTCAATTTTTGGAAGAATATTTCATAGGTTTTGAATATGTTCTTCTCACATATAGTGAAACTATCCAGATTTTTCTTATGACATTTTGAACGTGGTTCTGTTTATTTTAAACTATATCTAAAATTGTGAAATAATTATTTTCTATTTACTTACGTGTCCTAGAGTGTGTTCAACTTTTGTTTCAATTTTTGTGAAGGTTATTTCAGTTATTTTAAAATTGTTTTCCAGATGCAGCTAAACTATCACGATTTTTCTATTCATCAGCTATCTTCATATTTTGATTGTCTAAATCAGTTTCTAGGTTTGCAAACTTGTTGTGATTAGTTTTTAATGATATTAAGATTATCTAGGTATTTTTAGATTGATTTTTAAGCATTTATATCTTCTATTTAAGGTCAAATTTTATAGACTACTTTAAACTGTCCAGATTTAGTATACTTGCTTTCATTAATATATTTTAGCATTTAAATCTAAATTTTTTGTTTCCAAAACATTTTTTCTATTTTTTAAATCTCAGAAGCATTATTTAATATTTAAATAAATTTTATAGGCTTATTTGATTGTTTTAAAGTATTTGTTTTGTTTAGGTTTGGATTATGTGAATTTTTATATTGTAATTTATCCATCATTCATGTTTTTAATGCATCAAATATGTCATATTAATTTTGTTTAAAACTTCATTAGTATCATTGATCATTCATATCAATTGTAAAGCATTAGAGCCCTTATTTTGATTGTGCTTTAAGTAAAACACATCCATCTGTGTTCTTAGTTACTTTAAAAGGGTTATTTGCATAGTTAGGTTGGTTAAGAGTGTCAAGGCTATTCTTTGTCATATAAAGATTGGTCATAAGGTTTCTCTTCACCTTAAACAATAAGATTGGATGTTATGTAGGCTCCTCTTTACCTTAAAAGAGTTGGATTGTAAAGACTTGTCTTTATCTAGAAAAACATTTGTCTTATAAGGGTTACTCTTCGGCGTAAAAGAAGATTGTATTTGTTTTTAAGTTGTTAGTAAAGAATAATATCCAACAAGTAGTTGGAGAGGAGACATGGTCGATCTGTGGGTTAGGCAAATTTTTTAAAAATCTTGTGTCTCTCTCAACCCTTCTCTCTTTATTTATCATTTGTTGTGTGCTTGGATTGTCAAGTTATCTGTTATCAATTTAACATTCACTTTGCATATCTCATTAAATTGCATTGGCTTTTGTGTTAAGTTTAAATTTTCTAAGAAATTTTTTATTACTCAATTCTCTCCCTTTGAGTACCTTTAAGGCTTATAGAGACCTAGCGATAGGTTTATATAAGATGTCTGAGTTAAGTATGAGCTTAACCAAAATAATAGCCTTTATATAACAAATTAATGTTTTGATCGATAAGTTAGGATAAAAAGAACTTTATCTTGATTTATTGAATTGAATAGGATTACATTACTTGAAAAAGATTTTGATTTACCTTAGGGGATCTATAGTCTAATTAATTTGGAAAACGAGTTAAATCAAGATAAACAATTAATATAGATGTATCCTAGAGGGATTAATTATTTGAATCCTAGCTTTATTATTGAGTGTTACTTATTAGGTGTTCCTTTAGGCACTTTACTTTTAATTGTTTCATTTATTTTCTTTATCAAATCAATCAATCATCTTACCATTTGACAGGTTAGGTAGTTTAGTAGAGATTTACTGATAATAGTAGTTCCTATGGATTCGACACCGAGATTCACCTTAACTATATTCCAATCGATAGGTACACTTGTCTATTTGTGTGTTATGATATTATTAACGTGTTTCTTAGATATTCTTTTATTAAAACTTAAATATGTTTCCACACATATGAAGTTTTTGGCTCCTTTTCTAGGGATTGTGCCATTTTAAGTGATTTTTGTTCTTTGTTATACTAGCTGTAATTACTTTGCTTTCATTTTTTCTTATTTTGTTTCAAGTTTTATCATTTTTAAAAAAATTTTAATTTTTTTAAGAGCTTTACATTTCTTAATCTTTTGTTTGTTTTTGCTCTTTTCAAATTAGGTTTCTTTTTATATGACTTGAAGTCATCCCATCGATTTAGTAAAGCCAGATCCTGAAGTAGAATGAAACATTCAAAAGTGTTAAAAGAGAAGAAATTAAAAGGAATCGCAAAGTTTAAGATTTAAGAGCCATAAGTAGACGTCATATACAAAGAGTTAAGACCACGAGTACAATTGACTATGGGTGATCTTTTGTAACCCTTGCTACTAAGCATGGATTCAATTATACAAAGGTCGAGGGTAGACAGTGCAAGCTTTGAGATTAAATCACAGATGATCCAGATGTTACAGAATTACATATAGTTTGGTAACCTTCCAAATGAAGATCCTAACCCCCACATCGCTAATTTTCTGAATATTTGTGACACTTTTAAGTTGAATGGTACATCTGAAGATGTTCTTAGACTATAATTATTTCTATTCACATTGTGTAGTTGAGGAAAATTATAGTTAAAGTTAAATCCACCAAGTTCCATCACTTCATGAAACCAATTAACCAAGAAGTTCTTAAAAAGGAACCAATTCCCTTCCTCTCAATTAACTAAATTGCAGAAGAAAATTATCTCTTTTCAGTAGCAAGAGCAGGAAAATTTATATGAAACTTGAGAGCATTGGAAAGACATACTTAATAAGTGCCCCAATCATGGTTTCAACTTCCCCATGTTGATGCAAACCTTCAATGGAGGTCTTAAATTCGCCATAAAGCAATTGATAGATACATCATCTTGTGGCACTACTAGTTCTAAAACTCTAGGGCAGTTATAGGAGCCAATCAAGAATATAACCATGAATACCAATCAATAGAGGATTGCGATACGAAGGCCTACCTCTAGGAGTACACAGGATGAAGGTGTAGTGGCATTTTTTAAAGAAAAATTGGATGCCTTGTCTAAAACGATCAAAAGGATGGCAAGGGAGTCAATCTCTTTTCAAGTGATGCACTATGATATATGTGTGGGATGACATTTAAGTTAGGAGTGCCAAGCATATAGCATTGGAGAATAAGTGAAGCAAGTATATTTTGTAGATTTAACAAATATAAAGCCCCTAATAATTCAGGATGGACCCAACCTTCGAATGTGCCTAGCATGGAGGAGGTAATAGCAAATTTTATTAACATAATAGAAGACTATTTTCAAAATGTTAAAGGATTTATGGGTAACTTGGAAATTCAAATAAAAGGGTTGATTAATTAGGTTTCGAAAGAGTTACAAGGTACATGTCCTATTAACCACACATATAATATAAAAAGCACAAGTGGAAACTGTCACCTTAAGGAGTATAAGGGAGTTAGTTAGGAGTGAGAAGGAAAAATAAAAGGAAGAATTTATAAGGAGATGGCAGAAGTAGAAGAAAGGAAGGAAGAAAGGTGAAGAAAATGGTAAGGAGTCAAGAAGAAGCCAATGAAGGAGTATAAGCCTCCAATTCCATACATAAGTCGACTATAAAAGGACCAGGAAGATGAGCAACTCAGTAAGTTTCTAGTGGTTCTTAAGTAATTACATATTAACATACTTTTTATAAAAGTTTTGTCGTAGATGTCGAAGTATGCCAAGTTCTTAAATCAAATAAGAAAAAATTTTAGGAGTTATTCATAATGCAATTGAGTGAAGAATGTTCAGCTATACTACAAAATAAATTATCAAAAAAACTAAAGGAGATAAACTACTGTAAAAACTAAAGGATCATGTGAATTTCACTACACCTTGCGTAATTGGTAATTTATCTTTTGATAAGGCATTAGTAGATTTAGGTGAAAGTATAAATTTGATACCATATCAATTGTTCAATAAGTTAGGACTCGGTAAACCAAAACTAACTAGGATGAGCATACAATTAGCTAATATATCTATTAAATATCCTAGAGGAATAATTGAAGATGTTTTAGTAAAAGTCAATAACTTTACCTTTCTAGTTGATTTGGTGATTTTGTATATGGATGATGAGGTTGAGATCTCTTTGATCCTAAGTAGGCCCTTTCTAGTCATAGCTAAAGCACTGATAGATGTACATGGTGGAAAGCTAACACTTAGGATCAAGGATGAGGAAGTTGTATTTAGAATCTTTGGAGCCATGAAACATTATGTAGGAAAAGATGATTCATGTTTTTATTTAGATTTGATTAATATTTAAAGTACTGATGTTTTGGAGGAAATAATCATACAGGACCCATTACAAGCATGCATAGCCAAAGGGGAAGAAGAAGGGACGTCTATAGTAGAGATATTGGAGCAAAAATAATTTTGGAAGCCAATAAATCAACAAAGGTAGCATGGGAGATGATTTTTAAAGATCTTGACAAACTAAAAGAAGGGAAATAGAAACCATCAATTGAATAACCCCTAGAGCTAGAATTAAAGAGACTAGCAAATCATTTATAGTATGCTTTCTAGGTAAAATTCTAAATTATTGATTATTATATCCACTGAATTATTACAAGATCAAAAGAAAAAACTCTTGAGAGTGCTAAGGGAGCGTAGAAAGGCCATCACATGAAAGATATCAAATATAAAAGGAATTAGCCTCTCTTTTTGCAATCAAAAGATTATACTGGGGGGATAAGTACAAAGTGGTGGTAAAACCTCAACGAAGACTCAATCCTAATATGAAGGATGTAGTAAAAGAAGAGGCAATTAAATTACGAGATGCAAGAATTATATATCATATCGCTAACAGTTCATGGGTGAGTCCTATATAGGTTGTACCAAAGAAAGATGGGATGACAGTTGTGTCAAATAAGAAGAATGATTTAATTCCTACATGCAAATTCATAGGCTAGAGAGTGTACATTGACTATTATAAGCTAAAAGATGCAACATGCATTGCCATTCTTTAGTTAGATGTCAAAGAGGCTCTTTGATCATGCATACTACTGCTTCTTGGATGGGCTTTCAAGCTACTTCTATATCCCCATAACCTCATAGCATTAAGAGAAGATAACCTTTACATGTCCATATTGTAAGTTTATTTATATGATAATTCCATTTAGAATGTGTAATGCTCCTACTACTTTCTAGAGATGGATGCTAACAATTTTTAATAACTTAGTAAAGGATATTATAGAGGTGTTCATATATGATATCTCAATTTTTGGTAATTTCTTTTATTTATATCTTAACAACATAGTCAAGGTTCTTAGGAGAAGTGAAGAAAAGAACCTAATTCTTAATTGAGAGATGTGTCGTTTCATGGTAAAAGAAGCCATAGATTTAGGCCATAAAATTTGAATTAAAGGCATTAATGTAGACAAAGAAAAAATTAAGGCCATAAATAAATTACCCTCCACCTACTTCAATAGGATAATTAGAAGCTTTCTTATTCATGTAAGATTCTATTGAAGATTCATTAAAAAAAAGTTCCAAGATAGCTAGACCTCTTACTAATTTATTAAAGAAGGATGTGATTTTTAATTTTGAAGATAAGTGCTTGCATGCATTTAATATTTTGAATGACAAGTTGATTAATTTCCCGATCACAATTACACCTAATTAGGGGTTACCTTTTGAACTTATGTATGTTGCTAGTGACTATATAGTAGGAGTGATGCATGGACAATACATGGACAAACACTTCCAACCCATCTATTACATAAGCATGACATTAACGGATGCATAAGAGAATTATACTACCACTGAAAAATAGTTGCTTGCCATTGTTTTTGCATTCAATAAATTTTGATCTTATCTTAAGATATCTGAAGTTATTGTGTGTACAGATCACTCAACTCTCAAGTACTTACTAAAAAAGAGTGAAATAAGATGGGCATTGTTGTTGTAGGAATTTAACTTGGATATTAAAGACAAAAAGGGAGTGGAAATTTTGACAACAAACTATCTTTCTCGCCTTAAGAATGATCACTTAAGGGCTCTAACTATAGAGGAAATAAATGAAACGTTCCTTAATAAGCGCCTATATTCTGTCATTAGTAGATATGTCGATGGACTTTATTTTTCTGATCATGCTAACTATAGATATGTCAATGGACCTTAGTTTCTGATTATGCTTACTATCTACCAGGTCATGTCTTACCATAAGTGATGACCTATCAATGGAAAAAGAAATTCTTCACTGACTTAAAGCATTAATATGGGAGGATTCGTACTTGTTTCGTGTATGCACAAATCATATAATCAAAAGATGTATCATTTAATCGAAAATAGAGGAGGTTCTCAACCAATGTCATTAAGGGCTAGCTAGAGGGCGCTATTATGTTAATAGCATAGCCAACAAGGTTTTACAATTGGGTTTTGATTGGAATACACTATTTAAAGATGCAAAAAGGTGTGTGGATACATGTGATAGTTGTTAACAGACAAGTAATCTTTCTTACCTCAATAAAATGCCTCAAACTAGTATTAACATTTGTGAGATATTTGATGTTAGGGAATTGATTTTATAGGTTTATTTCCAATATCCTTTGGTAACAAATACATCATAGTAGTTTTGGAGTATGTGTCTAAATGGATGGAAGCCCAACGTTTTCCTACTAATGATGCTAGAGTTATTGTAAAGTTCCTTAAGAAATTTTACCTGCTTTAAGGCACCCAAAGCAACCATAAGTGATAGGAGTACCCACTTTTGTAGCCAACAGTTCGAAAAAAGTGCTTAAATGATTTGGTTTCACCCATAAAGTAACTACTCCTTATCACCCTTAAACTAGTGGACAAGTAGAAGTCATGAATAGGGAACTAAAAAAATATTAAAGAAATGGTGGAGAGCTCTAGTAAGGAGTGGTCTATTAAATTGGATGATGCATTATAGACCATTAAAACAACCTAAAAAATATCAATAGGTACCACTATATATAGGCTAGTCTATAGCAAATCCTATTACTTACTAGTCGAGCTTGAACATAAGGCATGTTAGACTATTAAAATCATTAATTATCATTTAAAAAGTACAAGTCACTAGCATTTACTCTAGTTGAATGAAATTGATAAATGGCATCAAGAAGCTTATGAGAACTCCAAACTTCATAAAGAAAAAGCTAAGAAATAACATGATTAGAACATCAAAAATGTGAAAGAATTAAAATTGATAGACCATGACCTTTTTTTTTTTAATTCAAGACCTTGGCTATTCCTAGGTAGGCTTAAATCTCGATGATCTGGATCTTTTTTTTATAAAATTTTTTTCGTAAGTTGTTGTAAAGATTTCACATCCAGAGAAGGAAACTTTCATAGTCAATGGATATCTCCTTAAATTTACCTAGGGGCGAATTTGATACCTAAGTATCCAATGCTTATAATCTTCATAACCCAAATGAGACGTAGAATTTAACAAGTTCATCAAACTAATACTGTCAAGCAAGCCTTTATTTAGTGGCAACCCAATACATTTGCTTTTGTAAGACATAGCTTTATGTTTATTTTCTATTCTATTTTTTTATCCTATCTTAATTTAAATATCTTTCTAAAAACTTATGCTTTAGTGGTGTTCTTTAGGTTTCAATCACAAGCTTTGTATTATCAACCTTTGACCACATAGATGCAACTTCAAGTCACCATAATCATGCTTTAACATGGACTTCATTATTCAGGGGAGTGTCATTCTCCTTTCCCTCCCTTATCCTTCATGCACTTTATTAGTTTTAGACCTCCAAAATTGAGGAAAATTTGGTTTAAGTGTGGGGTAGAAGTTAAATATGTCATTATCTATCTTATATTAACACATTTGATTTGTTAGGCAAAAATGGGAATGACTTTAATGATTTAAATTGAGAGTTTATTTTAATTGCGGTGTTTTAATGATATTAGTGTTTTTGTTTTGGTAAGTATTGAATAGTTCTCGAATGATTTCTGACCCAAAATTTTTCCTTTCTTCTTTTTTTATATGATTTTCATGTGATTACAAGCACCTTTTATGTTTAATATCAATTTTCTAATGTTTTTGCATGTAGATTATTATATGAATTTGGAATATGATGTACTTTTAATGAATAAAAAGTGTATATGTGCTTAATTAAAGTGAGCAAGCGTTCACTTCACTCGCTTCATACTAATAAAAAGATTGAAGTGTATAAGTTGAGCTAATAGCCATTTGTGATTGTGATCTAGTTAAGTAACTAAAGGAGTTCGCGACCAAATGTTCAGTTTGTGTCAAAAGACTAGATGACATTACTAGCAAACTAAAAAGGGTAATTGAGTTAAGTAACCAGGGGACATTTATGACAAAATGTTTGCCCTCAAATCAAAAGAAAAGGTGAAACCCTAAAATTGCTCCAAAATTATTAACTTATACTTGACATTAATGATGAATTCTTTGAATAAGTTTGCACGATAATCTATATGAAACTTTATAGATTTTTTGATATTATATATAGAAGATTGCCTAGTTACTAAATGTGTGATTAAGTGTGACAAACAAGCTTTTTATCAACAGAGAATTACGATTTGTAAGCTAAATCAAAAACATTAATTGATTTTTGTTTGTGATTAATTAGTTATCGACTCTTAATCGATATTATTTAAGTAGATGTTCAAATCGTTTCTTGAGGACAAACAACAGTTGAAGTGTGGTGGTATTTGATAACTCCTAATTCATACATATTTTAAGCATGATTTGTTAATGTTTAGGTTTTTAAAGGGAAATCCAAGAAATTATTATGCATATTGAATTAAACTCGTTGAATTAGATGTTACGTTGTTGTTTTCTATGTTTATTTATATTTATAGGACTTTGAATAGCAATGGAATGCATTCTTTAAACGCAAAGAAATATAAGAGCAACTTGGATGGAAAGAATATCGAGTTGGGAAGCTCTATATCAAATTTCACGGTGAAAAGATGAAAGACAGAAGAGATATCGTAAAAAGACTAAGGGGAATGCAAATGCCAAAGGGATCAAGGCCAGCATCATGACCATGATCCATACCTATTGGCCATGATTTTTGGCTAGAGGAAATCACAAAAGAAATCACGACTAAGATTACAGTCATGATCCTGACCATGATCCAAGTAGGGCCTTCCCACGCAAATAACCTAATTTGACTTATTTGATGCATTCTCTTGCCTCTAAAATCTTCTAATTAGCTGTCTAGGAAGAATAACCAAGTCCTACACAATCTATTAATGTTTTTGTGTAATCTTGAAGGAGAATAAGATTCCAAACACAAGAAACCAAAGATCAAGGATGGGAATTCGCATTAACATATATCAAGGAGTCAAAGATTAAAATCAATTCATTATAAGATTTTCTTTGTCCTTCTTCTTTTTTATTATTTTTTTTTGTAAATCATACAATGTTTAGGAACTAATCATTTCATAGGATTTGGGTTTTTATGAACTCTAGGATGTAATATTCTTTATTATTCTTGGCTTAACTTTTGATTTCTAGATTTTGAGTTAGATTTTTTTATAAATATTAATGACTTTGGATTTAATTGTTATGTGAACGTAAACTTTTATTCTAAATCTTTGATTTGTGAATAATTGGATTGAAAGATCAATTATATGCTTTAAATCATTCTATAGACAAAAGAAAAATTGTATGAAGACCTAGATATAGGTTTACATAAGATGTTCGAGTTAAGTATGAGCTTAGCCAAAATAATAGGTTCAATAGAACGAATTAATGCATTCAATCAAAAGGTTAGGATAAGGAGAAATTTTGCTTGATTTGTTGAATTATAGGATTCCATAACTCAAGAAAGAGTGTGATTTACCTTAGGGAATCTATAGTTTAATAAATTTGGAAACGAGTTAAATAAAGATAAATAATGTATACGAATACAACCTAAAGGGATTAATTACTTGAATTCTAATTTCATCATTGAGTGTTAATTATTGTGAGTTTATTTAGGCATATTATTTTTAATTTTTTCATTTATTTTTTTATCAAATCAATCAATCATCTTGTCATTTGGTAGGCTATGTAATTTAGAAGAGATTCACTAATAATAGTAGTCCTTATTGACTCGACACTTAAAGTCACCTTAACTATATTGCAATTGATAAGTACACTTACCTATTTGTATGTTATAGTATTGTTAGTGTGTTCCTTGGATATTTTTTACTAAAACTTAGGTACATCTACATACACACATCAATATCACTTAAATTGATCCTAATTGTTGCTCTATTAATAATGGATATTAATAAAGAAGAAAGATTAGCACACGTTATGTTTCTTCCTTATAAAGAAAGTAGTCAATCTAATAAACTAAAATACGGAGAGAAGTAAAAAAATGTATGGGTGCTTGTTAGAGAACAAGTTCATTGAACTAGCCCAATTTAAGAATTCCATACAGAACATTACTTATGTATCTATAAAAATGCTCATTGCCATAAATGTATAAATGATCCTTAAACTTGATATTTTCAAAGTATATCATATAGGGATTATTATGTTTTGATACTTCTTTAAACCTATTCTAATCAAGGATAGATTATTGATAGTTATTAAATATGGCATTAACTATATGGAGGTAGTTAATTAATCAATATAGAATTTATCACCCTAAAGTAATTAAAGAGAATGTTCCATTTCTCTCAATTAGTATTGATTTAACTAATCCTCATCCAAGGTGGAATGACACTTTGAAAATATTTTTAAAAAATTATTAACAAAATCAATTAATATTGGTAAAGAACTAATATGAATGGACTCAAATGGAGTAGATACTAATTGTACACTTTGTGACTAATTGAAAAATTATATGACAAAGTATTGAATGGTTTAAAAAAATCATAGATTAATTGATTAAGTCAAAATCACTTTGATCTTTCTAATATTTAGGTAGTCATAACGTATCACTAGACGTCAATTTTAATCTACGATTATAAATTATTTAATTAAAAAATTAAAGATAAATTAAAAATATTTTTAATTTATTTGATTCTAATTATAAATTATAATTATTATCAATATATTAAAAATATAATAGATCATATATAAAAATTAACTGAGGAGAGCAAAATTAATTAAGTTAACTTAATTATAAAGTTTTAAAATCTTCAAGGGTTAAATTTATAATATTTGATTTTATTAAGATTAAATTATAATTATAATTATAATTTAATCTTTACTTGTAATTATATTTAATTTTAATATTAAGAAAAATACATGTTTCTCTACATAAAGGAAAAAAATATAAGAGAGAAGTTAGCACTTCTCATTTTCTTTTTCTTAAATGTTAAGTTTCGCCAAAGTTGGTTTGTGGATATCATTAAAAGCTAGACACATGTGCGACTCAAGTGATTCTTCCATCACCTATGGATTTGAGATGAAATAAAAATGTTGATTAAGTTACACAATAAGGTATTAATTTAAATTCATAATTTATTATATTTTTATTTAATCTTGTTATATGAAATGATATTGGCTTTCGGTAAATCAAATAAATTTTTGCTTTGTTTCTAGTGCTCACAATATGATTGCATCCCAATTTCCTAACACTTGATTAAATAATATTTCCTCTTTAGATGATGACAAAACATTTAGTAATATTGGGAAAAAAATGAATGACATTGAACAATTATATGCAATATGTCATGCTTCCCCTTAATTTATGCATCATGAAATCTCTCCCCTTTTTTAGCATCGTCAAAATGCATTTATACACATAATTTTATAAAATTTCCAATTTTGCTAATCAAGAAAAACTTTATCTTCTTTGATTAATGCAATATGTTAGTATCACTATTCTCTCCCTCTTTATCTATACATCCTATAAGTCCCTCTAAATTTATTCATCATTATAAACATTAATGAAATAAACAAACAAGATAAGGCATTTCAATAGGTAACACAATCTTCAGCATGAAAAGAATATCTAGACCCCTTACAAAAACATTCAGATAACTACTCCCCCTATTCAAAGATATATAAATATCACTTAAATTTTTCAAATCATGTAACAATTTCAAGAATGTTATTAATTTCAAAAATCATTTTACCTAGATATAATCAATAATACTTTCTCCTCCTATGTATATGAAATAATGTTTTATACTAAAATATGTAAAGCCAATGTTCTCAAATTCTGTTAATATAAAAACAATGTATACCTCCTTTATGTATCATAAATCATTACCTTTTTTTCTTCTTTATTTAGTTCAATAATATCCTTTCTTTATTCATATGAAGGCTTTTAATGATTTTTATTTTCCACTTTAATTGTTATAGGTACCATTATTGAATTTCTTACTTGATGTCCATTTAATACCACTTAATTTTGACCTACAAGATAAACAAAATCAATGTGTTCTAGGTACTTATATAAATTAGAAGTTATTTCTCAAACATTTTTCAGTCTTTATTCTTAAGGATTTACTTTACATCCGTTTTTTAACAAAGAGAAACCTCTCAATATGTCCAAAATTTCCACGAAAAGAACAAGTCATACATGTATTGTATGAATGATAATGATTCGCATAATTTTTATACACACATACATTCCAAGGTCTTCTTTCACAATAAGCTCTACTAAGATAATGGTAAGCCCTTAGGTGTGTGTGAGACTTCTTCCTATGGTTGTGTTTATGCATCTAATGAGTGAGAGTATGTATCATATCATTTTGTCTAAAATGAGTCATAAATACAGGAATGATGTTATGTCCTTGTATAAAAATTGTGACTATTCTTACCTAGATGACTTGGTGTTTTATGCCCAAATTTAGCACCATACATAAACATATGAAACTTTCCCTTAGATGAAGATCTAGAGGATTGTTAGCATTATTTAGCAATTAAGAACAGGGATGAATTAAGAATTTTAAAAAAAATTGTAAGTTAATGTTCCTAATTTCATCAAATTGTCTAAGCAGTTAAGTGGAAGCTAGTTAAACAATAGTATAAATAATTTAAACAACAATATAAAAAGACTTGCAAATTAAATGCTTTAATGTAAAATAGTAAGGAAGAGAAATGCACATCTAATTTATAGTGGTTTAGAGGGACCTCTTTATCTAACGTCCACTCCCCATCAACTTGTTGAGAATTTCAATATAAAGAATTACAAATACAATGTTAGTACTAATAATTCTTTTTCAAGGCTCAAGAATAACCTTCACAATTTCCCTTGCTCTCTACCTTTAAATCTCTCAAAATTTCATTTAAGCTCACAATGATGTTTGAAAGGTGCTTATAAAATCCTAACATAAATGAACAAATGCTCATGCAAACTTCCTATTCACCATTCAAAAACTCATTCAACACTTCACCAAAACTCACAATACTATGCTTTTCATGTTCAAAATACTTGAATACACACTTGTAGCTCTTATTGGATAAAAATAACACATACACAACCTATTTATAGCTAAAACTTCACCTCCTACCCTTTACATAACATTAACACAAT